>CAWUFW010027669.1:0-25563 GCA_963921515.1 Calotriton arnoldi | reverse complement strand
ACCCAGCAAGACCCCCTACACTGCCTGAACACCACTGCCCTAAACCCTGAAACACCACCCCTATACTGCACGAACACCACTGCACTGCCCTAAACCCTGAAACACCACCTCCAGCAAAACCCCCTACACTGCCTGAACACCATTGCTCTGCCCTAAATCCTGAAACACTAGCCCCAGCATGACCCCCTACACTGCCCAAACACCACTGCACTGCCCTAAACCCTGAAACACCACCCCCAGCACGACCCCCTACACTGCCCGAACACCACTGCACTGCCCTAAACCCTGAAACACCAGCCCCAGCAAGACCCCCTACACTGCCCGAACACCACTGCACTGCCCTAGACTCTGAAACACCAGCCCCAGCAAGACCCCCTACACTGCCCGAACACCACTGCACTGCCCTAAACCCTGAAACACCAGCCCCAGCATGACCCCCTACACTGCCCGAACACCACTGCACTGCCCTAAACCCTGAAACACCAGCCCCAGCACGACCACCTACACTGCCCGAACACCACTGCACTGCCCTAAACCCTGAAACACCAGCCCCAGCACGACCCCCTACACTGCCCGAACACCACTGCACTGCCCTAAACCCTGAAACACCAGCCCCAGCACGACCCCCTACACTGCCCGAACACCACTGTACTGCCCTAAACCCTGAAACACCACCCCCTGCAGCACCCCCTACACTGCCCGAACACCACTGCACTGCCCTAAACCCTGAAACACCACCCCCTGCACCGCCCGAACACCACTGCACTGCCCTAAACCCTGAAACACCACCCCCAGCACGACCCCCTTTACTGCTCGAACACCACTGCACTGCCCCAAACCCTGAAACACCACCCCCAGCACGACCCCCTACATTGCCCGAACACCACTGCCCTAAACCCTGAAACACCACCCCCTGGACGACCCCCTACACTGCCCGAACACCACTGCACTGCCCTAAACCCTGAAACACCACCCCCTACACTGCCCGAACACCACTGCACTGCCCTAAACCCTGAAACACCACCCCCAGCACGACCCCCTACACTGCCCGAACACCACTGCACTGCCCTAAACCCTAAAACACCACCCCCAGCATTACCCCCTACACTGCCCAAACACCACTGCACTGCCCTAAACCCTAGAACACTACCCCCAGCACGACCCCTACACTACCCGAACACCACTGCACTACCCTAAACCCTAAAATACTACCTCCAGCACAACCCCCTACACTACCCGAACACGACTGCACTGCCCTAAACCCTCAAACACTCCCCCAGCACGACCCCTACACTACCCGAACACCACTGCACTGCCCTAAACCCTAAAACACTCCCCCAGCACGACCCCCTACAATACCCGAACACCACTGCACTGCCCTAAACCCTAAAACACTCCCCCAGCACGACCCCCTACACTACCCAAACACCACTGCACTGCCCTAAACCCTAAAACACTACCCCCGCATGACCCCCTACACTACCCAAACACCAATGCACTACCCTAATCCCTAAAACACTACCCCCCGCATGACCCCCTACACTACCCTAAACCCTAAAACACTACCCCCGCACGACTCCCTACACTACCCAAAGACCACTGCACTACCCTAAACCCTAAAACACGACCTCCTACACTACACAAACACCACTGCACTACCCTAAACCCTAAAACACTACCCCCTACACAATCACCACTGCACTACCCTAAACCCTAAAACACTACCCCCAGCAGTACCCCTACACTACCCAAACACCACTGCACTAACCTAAACCCTAAAACACTTCCCCCAGCAGTACCCCCTACACTACCCAAACACCACTGCACTACCCTAAATCACTACCCTCAGCACGACCCCCTACACTACCCAAACACCACTGCACTACCCTAAACCCTAAAACACTACCCCCAGCATGACCCCCTACACTACCCAAACACCACTGCACTACCCTAAACCCTAAAACACTCCCCCAGCATGACTCCCTACACTACCCAAACACCACTGCACTACCCTAAACCCTAAATCTACCCCCAGCATGACCCCCTACACTACACAAACACCACTGCACTACCCTAAACCCTAAAACACTACCCCCAGCACGACCCTCTTCACTACCTAAACACAACTGCACAATTTGTTATAGGCATTGCAACGCAGGCCTGTGGTGCTTACTGGAAGTACCTAGTGGGCTAGTTGGGCCCCAGGGACCCTCAGGATTCAAGGTGACCTAATCCCCCAACTTAAAACGCACCACGGGGCGCGTTTGCACAGTGGTGAAGGGAGGGCGGGCCTCAGGTGACATGTGCGCAAACACGCCCTGTGGTGCGTTTTAAGTTGGGGAATTAATTCCCTTTGAATCCTGAGGGACCCTGGGGGCCAACTAGCCCACCAGGTACCTTCAGTAAGCACAACAGAGTTGCGTTGCAGAGAGGGGAGAAAAGGTGCGTGTCCTCGGAACGCCTCTCTGCAACTCATCTCTGTGGTCCTAACTGTAGGTACCTGGGGGCTAGTTGGGCCCCAGGGACCCTCAGAATTCAAGGGGACTTAATTCCGCAACTTAAAACGCGCCACGGGGTGCGTTTGCACACATGTCACCTCAGGCCCCCTCCCTTCACCACTGTGCAAACGCGCCCTGTAGCGCGTTTTAAGAGGTAGTTTTAATCCCCCTGCCCTATTATGTACTAGGGACTTGCAGAGGAGGTCATGCTAATCACAGGGGTACCCCAACGCATAGTGTTCCCTAGTGTGTGTAGGTGTTTTCACTGTATTCTAAGTGTCTTTTAGCATAGCACTGGCTCTGGTTAGTCAGAGTCAGTTACCACCAGTACCCGTCTGAAAAAGTTGTGGGCACTGGATGATTTTGCAACAAGGCCTCTTTCTGCTCCTCTGTTGGTTCTTTCTGCACATCTTTTGCTTCTTTCTGTGCGTTTTTCTTCTTTCTTCACATGTCCTACCTCTGTAGGCATAGTTAGAAACTAGCATTTAAAAAACCTTTGAAATTCACTTAAAAAATCATAGGTTTCAGGCACGTTATAGTTAGAAATTAGCATTTAAAAAACCTTTGAAATTCACTGAAAAAACCATAGGTTTCAGACACGTTATAGTTAGAAATTAGCATTTAAAAAACCTTTGAAATTCACTGAAAAAACCATAGGTTTTAGGGACAGTTATAGTTAGTTGGACATTTCACTCGTACAAAACCATAGAAATTCCCCCGTTATAGTTAGTTCAGCTAACTATAACTCGCGCCCCGCAATGCACTGCTGATGACGTCACATATTACATCACTCATGACATGGTCAGTGACATCACTGATGACATCTCAAATGACATCACTGATGACATCACTGATGACATCATCCAGTGACTGTGTGTTTCTGTAAAGTTTAAATATGTTTAATATATATAGGGAAAGGCGTATTGAAGAATGAGTGGGTGTATAAGTGTCTGAATGGATGATTTAGTACGTGAGTGACTGACTCTACAAGTGAGTGATTAAATGTATCTTACTGAATGCATGGGTTAGTGACTAAACTGTGTGAATGTCTGTATCCGTCTGTCTGTTGGTTTGTAAGCGGCTGCATGGCTTTCTGAATAGCTACATGAGTGTCTACATGGGTTATTGATTGATTGTCTGAGTATCTGTATGGGTGCCTGAGTGTTTGTGTGGGTGGGGTGTGTGTGACTCTGTGCATAGATGTGTGAGTTGGTGATTCACTGGGTGCATGGTTTCAAGAGTGCATCTGTGATGGACTGTATGGGTGGGTGAGTGTGTGTATGGGTGTGTTAGTGATTGAATGTATATCTCAGTGGTACATGTGTGAGTAACTACATATGTGAAAGGCAGTATATATGTGTGTTGGAGTATATAAATGGCTATAAGTGAGAGTGTGTGATTGTGAGAGTGGCTGTATGGATGAGTGTGTACTTGTATCAGTGATTGTATAAGAGCATAAGAATGTGCTAGTATTTGTATGAGTAAGTGAGCTGGTGTGTGTATAACTGTATAGGTGAGTAAATGGGTGTGTGATTAAGTTTTTGCATGACTGACTAGGTGTGTGAGTACCTCTATGGATGAGTGGCGGTGTGTGAGTGTTTATATAGGTGTATGAGTGCATATGATAGTCCTGTACTGAGTGACTAAGTATGAGTGACTGTACGGGTGAGTGAGTGGATGTGTGTGTAGACCTAAGAATCAGTGAGTGGGTATGTAGTTTTTGGTGTTGGAGTGTCTATGGTTTTGAGAATGGCAGTCTGTAATTTAGAGTGGGTGTATCAAAAGTTATATTAGGGTGTGAGAAGATGCATGAAATTATCACATGGATGATGTCATCAGTGATGTCATTTGAGATTTCATCAGTGATGTCATCAGTGATGTCTCTGACCATGTCATGAGTGATGTAATATGTGACGTCATCAGCAGTGCATTGCGGGGCGCGAGTTATAGTTAGCTGAACTAACTATAACGGGGGAATTTCTATGGTTTTGTACGAGTGAAATGTCCAACTAACTATAACTGTCCCTAAAACCTATGGTTTTTTCAGTGAATTTCAAAGGTTTTTTAAATGCTAATTTCTAACTATAACGTGTCTGAAACCTATGGTTTTTTCAGTGAATTTTATATATATATGTGTATATATATGTATATATATATATATATATATATATATATATATATATATATACACACATACCTCACACTGTTTTCAGTCTACCTCAAAATGTTTTCAGTCTAGCCCTGTTTTCAATGTACCAGTATTTCCAGTGGGCTGCTGGCTGTTTACAATCACTCTTTTGCAGTTCACTTCTTAGCACTTTCAGTCTGCAACTGACTACTTTCTTGCTGTGCCTTCCTCTCTCTCTTCAGTCTGCTTCTTAACTGCGCATCGCACTATTTCGTCTGCTATTTTCGATCTGCCCGTAATTATGTCTGACGACCAATAACTGTTTTCATCCCTACTCAGACTTTAATATCCCTCTTAGCTACTTCTTACTAGTTTCAGGTGGCCTCTGATTGTTTTCAGTCCATACCCTAGTATTTTCAGCTTATCCTACTATGTAGTCTGCATCTGTCAGTTTACAAGAGAGGTCTTCAAACATTTTCCTGCAGAGCCCCCTGGTGCAAAATAACTTGGTCAGAGCTCCCAAAATAACTTTTTTTTACTAATAGTTATTATGGAAAATGCTCTGTATTGCGAGCAAGCTAAAATATTGTATAATGGGACTTGGGACGTGTCTGAGACTCATATTCAGTAGTGTTTTTTTTAAGTTATCCTAATAAATGTAGGCAGTGTACTGCATTGCTACATTCCCAACTAAAAGAGGCTTCATTCCGCTCCGTCCACCAACCTTCTAACTTGCCTCAAGCTGCCATCAGCCTCCCAGGATGAACTGACCTGATCATGCGCCATCATCACCCACCATCTTCAGTCAGAATCCCAAAATGTCCTCACGGAGGCGTTGGAGAGGGGGGCACAACACATAATGGTGGCTCCCTGGTTCAATTCCCCATTTTTGACTTGGGAAAGGAGAGGGCAGAATATTAACACACATAAAATAGTTATTTCTCTTAAAGTGCTTTGCTATCCCCCAAGCAGAGGTGCATACTATATAACCCTTCACCCTCCCCCCCCCCCCCCAAAAAAAAGCCCATTGTCCTTTTTGCTAATTACTTTGTATTACCACGATCAGCTTTCCTCGTACCGTTTTGAGAAGAGGTTCTTAACCTGGGGGTCTGCAGCTGACTGGAAAATTAAATAATATTAACAGATTAATAAAGTGAATGTAAATAAAGAAGCAAAATTGAACTTTTTATAATGTTAAGTAAATGTGAGGAGGTCACCGGATTGGAATAATGATCACATAGGGGTCCACAGAAGTAAAACGATTAAGAACCACTGGTTTCGACTCTACAGATATTTTCGGCCTTCTTCCGGGTATTTTTAATGTAACTCAGCCTCCTCTTGATATAAACGGGACAGGTATGATGTCACTGACAGCAGGAGAAGAAGAGCGTTCCTCTACAAGAAAGATAAAAAGACATTTTATTTGTGTTCCTGTACCTTAACCTGGCTGCTGCTAGTACTGTAACATCCGGCTCAGTTGCTGCTTGCTCCTCCATTTTGTATCTCTTTTGTTGCAAGCCCAGATTCCATGCTGCGCCCAAATGTTCGTCAGCATGAAATGGATTTGTGATCCATTGTTCACTACCTTACAATGAGGGGCTCAGAAGCACAGACCTATTTTCCACACCAAAAACCTATTTGCAGTTGCTTTTAGGGTGTAGTTAGACTGTTTTAGTATTCAATTCATATATTTGTTGCACTTGGGCAAGCAAATTGTACTTTTCGCGTCGAAATGAAACTCGTAAAGAGACTATTCCGGCCCTGGTATAAAAACACTTCAGATATTTAATGGAAAGTGAGACTGCAAAAATGTACATTGAGATGCGCCATTTTGTTCCACTTATCTGCAGTAGTCGGTGCTGCACTGCAGCAGCAAAAATCTATTTTTGTGTTTTTTGCCTAAGTATGGGGCCTGTGCAAAGTTTTTTCATTTTATTTTTTTGATGTTTGTTTATTAGTTTTTTTTAAATAACAGTCGACGTAGTGTGCATGCTGATGCATAAACTATATCCAAGCATCTATCTCTTATGCTCAGTGCCTAATTTGAGCCGGTTGGTTTCCGGTGGGGGTCACCGGCACTCATTTTTTAAGGACCGGCACTTATTTTTCCGAATCAGACATTTAAAGAGCGCAGTACAGGGAAAGACACACAGGGGCATATTTATCAAGGGTTTGAGTCGCGTTTGCACCACGCAATGGGGTGCATGTACGACGCAAATCCTAAAATGCGATTTATCAAGCCACTTTGCGTGGCCCTGAGTGGCTTGATGAATCAGGATTAACGCAACATAGCGCAAATTGCTGCGTTGTGTTACTCTGCACTGGGAAGGCATTCCATGGGCGTTGCATGGGTGTTCCCACGCAACTCCCATGGATTTTGAAGCATTCCCAGATTAACCATTACTGGTAGATCTGGGAATGCGCCAAAATGCTACACCTTTCCAGGTGAAGCGTAATGAGGAGAAATATCTTTATTTCTCCTCGTTACTTCCTCATTCTCTGTGTGCTGCATTCTGCCCTACCACCTTGGGGTCCAAAGGTACTGAGGGACCCACAACTAGTTTTTTTCATTTTCAATGTTTATTAATCTGGGAAAATGCCTCACTGGCGAAAAAAAAACAATTTTTAAAAACATCAACCATAACATGTATTTCATTAATTGAAAAATGCAGGTATAATACAATCATAATAAAAATGATTAAATACACAAACGGCACGCAAATTGCACATTTTCTCTCATGAAACAATTTTGAATGGCGTTTTGAAATTGCCTGTACGCATTAGCAGTTAAGTTATATAGAAGAAATATACCCAATCTGAATTTCAAAAACGGAATCCTTATTTGTGTTTGCCACATTGAAACTAAAGTGGACAGTCCTATGCAGTTCGCAATTACTGCCCTTCCCTCAGCTTATGACGTTTCCTGCTTTCCCAACGCCCTCGCATTTAGGGCTAGATTTACCACTTACTCACGCAGCGCAGTGCAGCAGCCGCAAATGCTGCGTTGTGTGAAAAGAGTGGAGGAGAGCGCCATATTTACAGAAATATGGCACTCTCCTCCCCTTTCCCTAGTGCCGGCACTGAATTCAGCTGCTGTGTGCCATGGAGACACCTTTGCGCCATGGTGCAAGAGTGTCTCCGTGAGTCTAGCATAGGTTTTGTACTGGAAGGGTACCATTCCAGTACAAAATACTATGCATAGACTGACTTTAACCCTTTTCCCTCTTTGTATGTGTGCTGTAAAGTCCAGCCCACATACAAAGTCGGAAAAGGAAGGAGAAATGAGAGCATTTCCCCTTCCTTGCACCTACTTTAAAAGGGCCCAGTTTTCTGATGCTAAATCCTGTCTTCTTTATTTAGTAAATTGGGTTTAGTGTCAGAAACCTTGGATGGCTGCATGGGAACGCCCATGCTATACCCATGGTACGCCCCCATGGCGGTAAGTAATGCAAAGCAGCGGTATGCGCTGCTTTGCATTACTTTCACGTTGTTTCCAACACTAAACAAGTTTAGCGCTGGAAAGTAAATCGGAAAAAAAGATTTTGCGTCGATTTGCATCACTTTTGTGACCCAAACACGGCGTAAAATCTTAGTAAATCCCCCCCATAGTGGTCTTTCTTCAATGTTAGTTGGAGTCAGTAACCGAAGCACCCCTCGTGTCAATATACAGTTACTGTGCATGGTTTCTACAGTTTTTTGAGAGAATTACGTGACGTCTCAGACGTCTTCCTACATAGTGAAAATACAGATGTTGATTTTGTGCTGAAGCAATACAGCACTGGTCATTGGAAAAAGAAATATAATGAAATAGCACATTCGTACACATATGTAACATGATGCTAAATAGTAGTGCCCAAACACTTTACCTCATCGGCTATTTCCTTCTAGTGTCAGGCTTTGGCAGGGAGAGGACCTTGCAATAATTCAACAGTTCCTATTTCCTGTCAATGACTCTTCCAACTGTTCAACGAGTTTACAAAGGTGTGTGCCACCTCAAGTCGTATTTGTACTTACCTGATGGATTTTCCGTATTTTTCTCAATCATTGTGGACCACTTACCTGCGCAAGCAGAGGAGACGTGCACAGCTATGTTGTCTGTGGTACAAAAAGGCAGATATCAGCTCCCCAGGTAGCCCATGCTAATTACGAAGACCTCTATTTGTTCACACATACGGGTAGTAGTGCCTTCCAGCAAGCCTCAATCCTGACAGGATGATGTTCCTTCACCCTCTAACGTGCCACACAAACCTTGGTTGTAGATTACAATGTGAAACATTTTACCACTACATTTTAACACTAGGGGCCATATTTACCAGCCCCTATCGCCACCGGATCGTCACTTTTTTTGACGCTGCGGTGGAGTAGCGCCATTTTCAATATTTACAAGGTGGCACTAAGCCACTTAGCGTGGCGAAATGCCACCTTGCAAATATGCCCCTTTCCGCCTCAGTCCTCTGGGGCGTGCAATGGGTGTTGCTGTGGATGTTCCAACGCAACACCCATTGCTTTTGACGCTGCCCCTTATTTGCAAGGAGTTGTAAATCTGTGGCAGCTCCAAAAACTAATACCATGCAAGAGCAGGCGTTAGAATGGCAAAGCGAGGAGAAATACTTTTATTTCTCCTCGTTTTTGCTTTTTCTATGTGTGCTGCATTCTACAGCACACATAGAAAGAGCAAAAAGCCATTAATGATTGTTTATGTGTAGGAAGGTGTCCCTTCCTGAACATAAACAATCATTAAATAATGACAATTTGCTACTTCTATGTGCACTGCATTCTGCAGCACACATAAAAGTAACAAATCGCCATTATAGATTGTTTATGTTCAGGAAGGGACACCTTCCTGCACATAAACAATCATTACCTGCATTGCAGACATCCTTGCACTATGGTGCAAGTGTGTCTGCGTTGGCACTAGGCAGCTAATTTTAGCTCCAGCGCTAGGGAAAACACAGGAGTGTTAAGGAAGGAGTGCACTCGCTAACTTTACACTTGCAAAACACAGGAGTGTGCCATATTGTAGTAAATGCTGCGATTCACTGCGTTTTGAAAATGTCAAGCGTGCCACTGCCAGATTTGGAGCAGCTCCGCGCTCCAACATTTTCTAGTAAAAATGCCTGTGGTTATTGGCTCAGTGAACTAATGCATCCCCTTCAGGGATCACAGCCACAGGTTCCAATCGTGGTGAGTTCACGCAGCCTTTCACTCTTCCAAGGTTAATAAACATCTGTTAATTCAGTTCCAAGATACTCAAGATGTATGTGAACGTGTGCTTTATAAATAGACATACCATCCAAAGGATCAGTATCCTGTGGTCACCTAAAGACAAAAAAGCATCCACTGAAACAATAACCTGGAGTCTCTTGTTTAAATTCCTGTAGACCTGTTACTAATGGTTTCTACTGGATTCAGGCGCTGGCACATAGGTTTTGGGATGTCTAATGCATTGCTTGTGAGAAATTCCACTTCTTTGCAGTTCCATCTTGGAGAAGCTTATTGGTGTCCATAGGGTCTATTTGGTTTCAGCTAGTATTTTTAAAGAAACAATATAATTATATGCCAGACATATACAGCCAGATCCTATGCACTGGGAGCTTGACAATCTCTTGGGGTGCCATTCACAGCAGGGCATTGCACGGAGCTGCAGACACAATAGTCTTTCACAGTCAGTGCTTAATGTGAGTCGGTGGTTTCCAGTGCTTGGCACCGGCAATTAATTGTCAACATCCACGCTTGTGACACTTTGCCACAAGGTGGCACTGTCTGGCTAATTTAGAGATGACAACAACAGATAATTATTAAATCAATATACATTAAAAATGACTATTACCTGCCGCCCAAGCCATTCTTATAGCTTTTGGAGGCCTGAAATAGTCCTGAACTGACACGCTTCTAGGAATGTGATGGTTAGTTGTTGTCTTGTTACTATCATTGGCAGCATGGCGTAGCAATGTGTGGTGCAAGCTGCAGTGGCCTCTTGAAGAGAGTCCTGGCACTTTTTTTTTTTTTACAAATTAAGCACTGCTCACAGACTAGCCACTAGAGAGAACTGTATGTATATAGGCATGCATGTATGTATTATTAGTATAGCACAAGCTTATCTAAAAGGCAGCTTGAATGCTGAATATGGTTAAACGGGCGGATACAATCAACACCTGATTTGACAGGTATCTGGTTTCTGGGTGCAGAAGTGGACTGTTACTAAATTGTGAAGTAGTGTTCTTTAAAACCGTGCATTTTCATCTCTTTACTAAATTGAATCAATGTTGTGGCAGCCCTGATGGATAAAGGGATGTCTTTCAAGTTTTATTATACAAAAGGGGCATTTCTTTATACTTAATACATTTTTATAACAATGATTTCTATTCGACACCCAACGGGAATTTCATCAATTTATTTGACTTCATTGCCAATTTAGATTCTCATAAAGAATTTATTAATACAGCAGGCATTTGCCTGGGAGGTGATTTTAATGCACAATTATCAGACACATCATATAGTTCAGGGCCCTGTAATAGTGGGCAAACCTGTCGCAGGGGTATGGAATTGGTTGCACACCTGAACACACACAATTTTACAAACGTCATGGAAATTGCGGGCATAACATCAGACAATAGGGGGGCGTGGCCTGAGGCGTCAAGATGGCGGTCGCACTCTAAGAGTGCTCCGGACCCCCTCCGTCATCCGCCTTGCATCCGCCCGTTGCTAGCTGTCATGGGACCCTTCCTACTGTCAACGGAGGTCCCCTGTCCCCCCAGCTGTGCTCCGATCCCGTTCATGGGCGGCTTGGAGCCTCCGCTGCCTGGGGGTGGCTCCCTTCCTTATGCGGCCTTTCCTTGGCAAAATGGCAGCCCCTTCGGCGACCCACCTCCGAGCCGGACGACCTGGGCCCTGACGGTCCCTCCCCGGGCCCCCCTTGCCGCTCCGGGGTGGCTGTTGTGCTCACCTGGTCTCCTGCACTGACCTGGACCTGGCCGCGCCTTGGGCCCGCGTGTGGTGGTGGTGAGGTGGTGTCCGGGGCCGCGGTGGGCGGCCCGCCTTCTGTGTGGAGGGAGATGGAGGAGGACTGGGAGCGAGCGCGGCCCGGCCGCGCTGGGAATCTTGTCCTGCCACCTGCTTCTGCCTGCTGTCCCCCGGGGTGGGCCCGGACCATCCTTGGCGGTGCCTTTGCGGTGATCGGGGGCGCCGCCGGACTCGGCTGCCATTGTCGGGCAGCGGCGGGGTGGACCTGGGCCTTCTTCCTCCCTCCGCGGACCCGGACTCTTCCGCCCCCCTGGGCGCTGGAGGTGGGGGTTCGTCCTGGCCTGCCGGGGACTGCGCTCTCGCATCCTGCACTCTGGCCCGTCGGGCCAGCCGGGGACCATCGGGGGACCATCTGAGGCTCCGCGCCCCTGGGGGGCCAATATCGCCAGCCGCTGCTGTTCGGCCCCCTGCTTTGGCTGGGACTGGTCCCTTCTGCCCGCCCTGGGCCTCGGCGGCGCTGCAGCCTCGTCTCTGCCCTCGGGGGTTGCCAGCCCTTGGTGACGGCGAGAATCCCTGACTGCCCCCACTGGCGAACCATCGGTGAGTGGGGTGCACGCCGGGGGCCAACTGGTGGACTGAGGGGTGGAGCGGGGGGCGGTGTGAGTGCTGCGGCCCCCCCCTCACTGGCTTACCCCACCTGTTTGCACCTGCCTGCAATCACTAGAGGGACTTGGCTGGGGACCCCCCGTGGACGCTTGCTTCGGACTTGATGGCCCCGGCTACCAGTGTCGGGTAGCGGCGCACAGGGGATCCGTCTCGCACTACATCCGAGGGTGCTCCCATGGGTTTGTCGGCCCGTGTGTGAGGAGGGAGCCTGTCTGACCATCCCTGCCTGGAATCGGCTCCCCACTGGCGACGTGCCCCCGTGGGGTCGGACCCTGCCTCTCCTCCCCGTGGCCCCTCCACTGGTTGAAGATACCCTAGCTGCTGTGGGCCCGCTCCCGGCCATCGCTGTCAGGCGGTATGGAGCGCGCTGCTGGCCCCCTTTGCCGCTGCTCGCTCGCCTGGACCTGCCTGCGCCCCAGTGGAGCCTATTGTCCATCACCGGCCGGCCGCTACCATCGAGTGGCGCCGGCCTTCTGCATTGACTAGACCATCGCCCGCCGTGGTGCGGATTAGCGGTCCATCCTCCTGGGCCCCCTCGTCAGCGGCTCACTGACGCCCTTCCGGGGACGACGAGGAGGCGCCACCCGTCATTGACCGTGGCATCTGGCCGGGGGAGGGGGTCTCGAATGTATGCTGGTTCATCCCGGAAGTTCGCGCAGACCTGAGGGGGCTGGCCTGGACGCCTGGGCCCGAGTATCGACGGTCTGGGTGTCGGCCCCCCCCTCAACTCTGGGATTGCTGACCGCCTCCCTTGACCGTGCAACGAATGGACCTCACCCTCTGTGGCGATGGGCAGAAACCGCACCCAACAGACCCCTGCCCCTCAAATCCAAACAAAAATGGACCAGTACACCACGCACAATCGGGATCCTGGAGGGGGGGCGTCTAATACTCCTGCCCCCGTTGGGGGTGACCTCTCCACTATCCTCCAAGGAATTGGCGCCTCGCAGGCCTTGGTTGAAAATAAGATTGGCGAGGTGAGGGTGGACATGGGCCTTATTCGGCAAAACCTGCGTAACGCCACGGCCCGAATTTCAGAAGCGGAATCGCGTATCTCCACGACTGAGGACGACATAGGCCAACTCAAGACTCTAGTGGCCCGTCTCCAGACTCAGACCTCGGAACTCCACCGTCGGGCCGAAGACGCCGAAAACAGGTCGAGGAGGAACAACCTGCGCCTCATAGGATTTCCCGAGGGGGCTGAGCAGGGCCGTGCGGACACGTTTGTGGAAACTTGGGTGCGATCCTGGATACCCAAAGAGTCCCTCTCCCCCTGGTTCGCAATCGAACATGCCCATCGCTGCCTGGCTCCCCGGCCTCCACCGGGAGCTCCTGCCCGGCCCATTATCCTGAGGATCCTCAACTTCCGGGACAGGGACGCCATCCTTAAGGCTGCAAGGGCACAGGGTCCACTGACCTTCCAAAACAGCAGGATCATGATCTTCCCAGACTACACCAAGGAGGTACAGGCCCAACACCGAACTTACGATGATGTTAAACAGAAGCTCCGTAACCTGGGCCTTCGATACGGTCTCCTTTTTCCGGCCCGGCTCAGAGTTGTCTTTCAAGACAAGGCGCTCTTTTTCGATAACCCCCAAGCGGCCTGGACCTGGCTCACGGAGGAGCGCCCTCTCCAGAGCCGACCTGTCTCCCCCCCTGCCCGACGGGAGCCTACGCAGCCTCACCCAACCCTACCCAAGCCCCAGAGGCGCCGTACTAGATCCCGCAAGAAGGGTGACCGTCGTGGTGAAGCTTCCCGGTCACCGGGGGCAGTGTCCCACCTGCCCCTTCCCCATGCATCACCTCGGAGATCTGCACCTCCCAGCTCGACTGGTTCCCTGATTGATCTGAGCCGCATCACAGACCCCTCCGAGACACTACGCCCGACCTTATCTGACTTGGACTTGTCAAGGAGCCCCATACTTCGAGGAACAGGGGAGGACGGGGGGGTCTGATCTTCAGGGCCCAACGGCATGGAATCTGTACACTATTTCCTACATCGCTCCTACAGCAGAGGTTACTTCATATCCGTACACATGGAGAGGTTCATCTTCGTTACGCCAAGCTCTGCTGACTGTTTACCTTAGCACCCAGACTCACTTGTCTTCCTCTGTTAGTTAATTGTTTTAATTGGTTCTACAGCTGATAACGATTGTCATATCCGTCTACATGGAGGGGTCCATCTCTGCCACGCTCATGTTCCGCTAACCGTTTTAGCTTAGCACTCAGACTTATTTGTGTTGTTGTTTTGTTGTTTTCCTTTTCAGGGCGACAGATGCTTCAATTCCGGAAGTGTAGGGTGGGGGGTGTTGGGGGACAAGGGAGGGTGGGCAGACCGTTGTCTCCCGATTGTTTATTGTTTTTGGCCGCCTACGGGCCGCCGTTCTTTGTTTTTCTTGGTACCTTTCTGTGCACACATGTCACCGGTGACAACATGAGCCTTATCA
Source organism: Calotriton arnoldi (assembly GCA_963921515.1). Taxonomy (NCBI): domain Eukaryota; kingdom Metazoa; phylum Chordata; class Amphibia; order Caudata; family Salamandridae; genus Calotriton; species Calotriton arnoldi. Next base: position 10,861 of record CAWUFW010027669.1, on the reverse strand, counting down.
AAACACACGAACTTCACCCCCGTGCCCCGGCTAGGGGATGTTACCTCCCCTGGGACCCGGGTCTACCCGCACTGTTCCCCACACACACTACCCGCTCTGATGATGTCCACCTTAAATAGACCCCTTCACATTTTGTCGTGGAACGTCAATGGCCTACTAGACCGCATAAAATGAACTGCAGTTCTTCGCAGCGCCCAACGCCACGCGCCTGACATCCTCCTTCTACAGGAAACACACCTCCTGGGGACTCACTGCACCTTCCTCGCCCGTTATGGGTTTGACAGGGTCTGGCACTCGGGTTTCACACGAGGCTCCCGGGGGGTGGCCATATTGCTTCGTAGGGGTCTCCCCTTTACTTTGTCACAGGCTGAGACTGACACACAGGGCCGTTACGTGGCCCTGACCGGCAAGATCGAGGGGTATCCTCTTAATCTCCTGTGCATCTATGTTCCCCCCGCCTCAATGTCCTCTGCCCTTCGACGCCTCACACTCGCAGTCTCCACCTTCCCTCAGGGTCTGACGGTCGTCGGAGGCGACTTCAATGCTGTCATGCAACCTCCTCGTGACACGACAGGTACTCCCTCTGCATCCCGTCTCGCCTCTGCTAAGCGCCTTTCTGATGGGTCCTCCGCCTTGGGTCTCTGTGACGCTTGGAGGGTGTGGAATCCCCGCCGGGAACAGTACACTCACACTTCGGCGGCCCACCACACTCACTCTCGTATTGATCTGCTCCTATTGCCGGCTCCCGACTGTCAGTTGGTGTCCGGGGCTACTATTCTGCCCGAGGCATCTCGGACCATTCCCCTGTCTCCCTCCGTCTCGGAAACTCTCCCGACGGCATTCGTACGACTTGGCGGATGAACGCCTGGTTTCTGCAGGATGAGGATTTCATCAAATCCCTCGGGCGGGACCTGATGCAATATTTTTCGATCAATACAGGATCGGTCCCCTCGCCGGGTACATTGTGGGAGGCCGGCAAGGCCACTATACGGGGCATAGCTAGGGGCTTAGTCCAAGCGAAGCGCATGGCTCAGGCTGCCCGCCTTGTACAGCTGGAGGCCTAGCTGGAAACAGCCCAGGCTTCTACTGAAAGTGCTGATTCCGCCCGACAGCTCGCACTGCTCCGGGAGGAGATCTGTCAGATCTCTCTGGATTCCGCTAAAATGCTCTGGCGCTCCTCAGTGGTGCGCATCTACGGCTGGGGTGATAAAAATGGCAAATTACTCCACAACCTAGTCTCTTATCCCAAAGCCAATCGCATTATCCCCGTAGTCCGTGATGCGGCCGGCACCCACCACTTTACCTCTCGGGCTATCGCCCAAGCCTTTGCGAGCTACTACGCTAACCTTTATGCAGTCCGACCTCCCGACGCCTCCCTGGCTGCATTGTTGTCAGAGACAGGGACCCAATTGCCCCGCCTTCCCCAGGCGGTCTCGGAGGCTCTGGACCTCCCCCTTACCCCGGAGGAGATACACGGGGCCATTTCACTCTTGCATTCCGGTAGGACGCCAGGGCCGGATGGCTATCCTCAGGAATACTATGCGACCTACCGCGACTTGCTGGTCCCGCATTTAGTGGAATTGTTTCACCATGTGGTGGACATGGGGTCCTTTCCCCCGGAGTCGGACGTGGCCACTATTGTGGTCCTCCCCAAGACACAGCCACCCTCCCTTGCCTGTGCGGACTATCACCCCATTTCCCTCATCAACACCGAGGTGAAAATCTTTGCCACTGCCCTGGCCCAACGTCTCCGCCACCTCTTGCATGATTTGGTCCACCCAGACCAATGTGGTTTCATGCCTGCCCGGGGTACCCGGCATTGCATACGCCGTCTCCACCTCGCCCTCGCACACCGCCATCATCTCACTCCCTATCTGGCCCTGCTTTTCATTGACTTTGAAAAAGCGTTTGATACGGTTGATTGGAGCTATCTGGAGGACGTGCTAGAGGTGTTGGGTTTCGGCCTTCCGTTTCGGCGCCTCGTCTGTGTTTTATACTCCAGTCCTAAAGCGAGAGTCCTAATTAATGGTGTGCTGTCGGAGACATTCCCCATTCAGAGGGGCACTCGCCAAGGCTTTCCGCTCTCGCCGCTTTTATTTGCGCTAGCGATGGAGCCCCTGGCCTCTCTCATACGTCAAGATCCCTGCATCCGAGGTTGGGCTTGGGACCCTTTTCAGGTCGATAAGATCGCCCTTTACGCCGACGACGTCCTTCTCTTCCTGGCGGACCCCGAGAATTCTGGCCCACGGTGCTTGGCCGCCCTCTCCGCCTTTGAGCGGGTTTCTGGCCTTCGGCTCAACCCGGCGAAGTCCACTCTGGTTCCCCTCCACCCATCCCGTGCCTGCTTTGATTGGCAAACGACCATTCCCCTGCGTAGGCTGTCCTTCAAATATCTGGGGGTTTGGGTTGCCCTGCTTCCAGAACTCGAATGTGACCCTGAATATTACGCCCCTGGTTACCAAGGCCAAGGCGGATCTCAGGAGATGGCAATCTCTTCCTCTTAACCCCCTTGGCCGAAGTGCCCTTTTTAAAATGATGGTTCTCCCCCGTTTTTTATATATTCTGCAAAATATTACCTTTCACCTTCCGGGGAGCTGGTTTCGTGAGATTGATGGTATCCTCATCCGGTTTTTATGGGGAGGCGGGAGACCGCGAATGTCCCTGGCTCACTGCTGCATACCTCCTTATGACGGGGGTATGGGTGTAACCAACCTTCACTTTTACTATCTAGCCAAGAGACTCATCGTGGTTCACGACTGGTTCGCGGGCGGCTGGTCTGACCCGGCGTATCAGGTAGAACTCCGAACGATGGACTTCCCGCAGCTCCAGGTCTACTTGTATGGAGCCCCCATACCGCAGGTCCTCCCCCCCATCACTAGGACGGTCCTCTTGGCTTGGTGCACTGCTTTGCGCTACACGAAATGGGACAGGAAACTTACCAGACAGACGCCCCTGTGGTGTGGCACTTGGCTGCGAGAGGCCTCATCTCTCCGGGACTTCCGTCGGTGGGACCACATTGGGATCTCGCTTCTTGGGGACGTCTTGGTTGGGGACCACATCAGGACCTTTGCAGACTTGCAGCAGCGCTACTCCCTTCATTCCTCCCAATTTTATAAATATCTACAGCTTAGGCATGCCCTCGGGGTGCACATTCCGTCCCCCCCCTCCCTCCCTGAATTTAGTCCCCTCGAGGCCCAAGTGATGATGGGGAACTTGGGTAGAGGGGGGGTGTCACGGATTTATTGCTCCCTTGTGAACAATGGCCCCACAACCTTGGATTCGGTGCGTGCCCGCTGGGAGGGTTGGTTGGGCCCCCTAGAGGATGCGGACTGGAGGGATGCTCTTATGGCCCCCCAAGACCTTGACGACCTCATCCAAATTGCGTCTAGTCCAACTCTACTACCTACACATGGCATACCTCACCCCTGCGCGTCTATACAGAGCCCGGCTGCGGCCCTCCCCGATCTGCACGCGATGCAACCACGCCCCAGCGGATTTTTACCACATGATCTGGCAATGCCCTGTCCTTGCACCATTCTGGGCGGGTGTGGAACTGGAACTCACACAGACCCTGGGGTGGACGGTTCCCCATGACCCCTTACGACTGATTCTAGGCGTGTTTGATGGCCTGGACAGCTCTCGGGCCAACAAGCGCTTCCTTGGGACAGCGGTGGCGGTGGCGAAGCGAGATATAGCGGCACTCTGGTCTCAAGCCCAGCCCCTACTATGCGGAGGTGGAGACGGGGGTGGACTGGTGCGGAACTCAGGAGGAGCCCCTTTTTGAGGCCCGGGGCTGCCCTGAACTCTTTGGAAAGATTTGGGGTAAATGGTTCAACCTTCTGTCCTGAGGGGTGCGTGTGATTTTAAGATTCGTGATAACCTCATGCAAGATTTTGCCCTAAAGACTGATTCGCAAATCTCTGTCATCTCCCATACGGTTGTATATTATCCAAATACTGTGCTTGATTTTGCTGCCAATGTTAATTTGTGTTCTTTTTCAAAATCAATAAACTTGATTATCAAAAAAACATCAGACAATAACCCTCCTGAGCCGACATTCCGAGGGAGGGGCTGTGCCTCCACCATAGATTATGTTTTTATCTCCCCGGTCCTTGAGAATTACTTAGAGAAAGCTGAAGTCATTGCCACAACTCTTGAGGATCATAATCCAATTAGAACAGTACTGAGCCTATCCCCCCGGCCCACGTTCGCCTTAGAATGTGGTGCCAAGAATTTGTCACCTTCCACTGACAACTTAAGATTGATTTGGCGGGGCATTGACAACACCAAACTGTTTCAGACACTAGCTAAGGCTAACCTGCACCTTATCAACTCCTGCTTATCGGCCCTTGATCCATACCCTGAGGCAGTTTATGATTTTATTAAACTTTGTTCGGTAGTTAAATCCTTAATTTCAAAGCCTATTCCCTCTGTGCAACGTGGACCTAGATGGTTTGACCATGAGTGCTCTGAGGCCAACAGACAGCTACACAAGGCATTGTCAACCAGTCCAAGGTGTGACTCATTTGTGAAATCAGCACGGCAGAGGTACAAGTTAGCGACTATTAAAAGAAAAGGGGAAATTTTAAAAAAACGTTGGGAAGCACTTGCCAAAGCCGCAAGTACAAAAAAGAGGAACACCTTTTGGGCAGCTGTTAAAGATCTGAGGGCTATGGGGCAGTTATTAACCCCCATAAGCTGTACCATAACAAGCGAGGCGTGGGAAAATCATTTCTCCAAGATCTACACTGCCCCTGCACAAGAGATAGATCATTTTAAGCATAGGACCTTAACTAGGATCCAGATAACGCTGTCTGAGGTTGAAGAAGCCATCCACCAGAGTATGGGCAATAAAGCCCCGGGCCCAGATGGGCTATCTATTGACCTCATTAAACATAAGCCAGACTTCTGGGTGCCCCTTCTTTTAAATGTTTTTAACAATTTAACGTATGCCCCGCTACCTAGTACATGGTCGATAAGTACTATCGTCCCGATTTTTAAAAAGGGAGATCGCTCTCAATCCAACTGCTACAGGCCAATCTCCTTAATAGATAACACCTTAAAAATCCTGGGCAGAGTTCTATATAATAAGATCTTGGACTGGGCTGAGGGTAACGGTATCCTAGAGCCATGCCAATTGGGTTTCAGGAGTAAAGTAGGCACTAACGAACAATGCCTAAACCTCAACTTAATTATCGGTAAATACACCATAGCTCGGCGCTCGCCAATATACCTGGCATTTATGGATCTGACCTCTGCCTTCGACTTTGTCAATAGGTCAAGACTATGGTCCATCCTCTTGGCCTATGGCTTGGACGAGGCATTGGTGCATTTCCTGGCGCATTTACACAAAGATTTAAAGGCCCGGGTTAGGATTAGCAGCGAGGGCGATGTCTCTGATGACATCAAAGTAAGTAGAGGGGTTAGACAGGGTTGTGTCTTAGCCCCTCTCCTTTTTATCATTTACATTAATGGTCTGCACAAATCACTGACTACATTAACCAATGATGTTCCTAAAATAAAAGGGAAGACACTCCCTGTGCTACTATATGCCGATGACGCGTTCCTTATGGGCCGCACACCGAACGCGCTACGCACCTTAGTGCATGGATTCGTTGACTTCATGGCCAGTCTGGACCCAAGTAACAATTTAAAAAAATCTTTTATTATGTCTTGCGGGCCGAGGAAACACCAGTTAAATTTTATATCTGTGGGCGGTCAAAAATTAAAAAGCACCAGCACTTTTCCCTACCTTGGGCTGGTCTTTGCTGTGAACGGCTCCTGGTCCGAACATTTGGCGTTTTGTAGGAGCAAGTTCTCAAAGGCCACCAACTCTATTCTTAGTCTCCCACGGCCCAAGAGAACAGGAACCATTTTAGCCATTTTAAATTTTTTTAAATCCCAGTGCACACCAACAGCTACCTATGGTGCAGAGGTTTGGGGTATTGCCAAGTGCTATAGGATCCAACAAGAAGAAAATAGATTTTGTAGGAAACTATTAGGCGCACCAATTTCCACTGCCCAGTATGTTTGCCATAAAGAACTTAATTTGAATTACATAGAGGATTTTATAAGGGCCCGTCCTGCTTTATTCTGGCTCGCCATATGGAAAAATCAGGCTGCATCCCTCACAAGAGAGATCATAGGCGACTGCATTAATTGCGAGAAAGGGCAGGACATCCCGTGGCTGTCTGGGGTGTATCAGAGCCTATGCAGTGTTAACTTAGGCGGGCTCTTTTTAAATCCAGGGACAGCTGAGACTGTACATAGAAATGCTCTCAGGAATGCACTGAATACACTTTATGACACGGATAGGATAATGAGGGAATCTAAGAAATCGTCTGTTTTTAACTTTATGACTATTGAGCATATTGTGTACCCATTGGCCAGTTACCTCATCTTGCCCATGAGTCACTGGGAGAGGGGTCTCCTCTTTCGCTTAAGGGCAGGCACTGTCAAATTTTTGCTCTGTTTTCCCCTGGGTTATAATGCACATCATGACTCCCTACCCTGCCCGTGTGATGGACAGAGCAACCAAACCATTTTACATTTTTTATTCTTCTGTAAGTTTTACATAAATTACGCTAAATGGCTTTTAATCCCAATTTTTAAAGGAAATATGCCCATTAGTCTGGCAGATGTTTAAAGGAGGATATTTAAATGGGAGATGAAGAGCTAGTTTTTGGGGTCAGCAATTTTCTGAGAATTGCCGTGCGGGCCCGCAATATGATGTGTAACCCGTGAAAAGTCTTTTCCCTTTTTATGCATGAGTTTTTATTTAACCTTCGTGTCTTAAATATTGTGTATTTATGACCAATGTTAATGAATTGTATGATGATTATGTCCTTGTCTTTTTAAACTTTTGTATCTGATGTGCTTTTATGGATATGGTTTTATCCGAATAAAGTATTTTTGATTTGATTTGATTTGATAAAGGGATGTTGTTCCAGGTCCTGGGTTTATAGATGGAGAAGGCCTACTGCTTTGTTTTTTCCCGTTTGCACGTATTTGCCTCTAGTCTGATGGTGCTTTGGCTGACGGTATGTTGAAAGCTACTGGAGATGGTCAGCTTGTCAGCCAGATATGCAGGGGTGCTGGTCGTGATGCAGCTGGTTTTAAAGATTGTGCAGGTTGGCAAAGGGGGGCCAGTGGGGTTACATCAGGACAACGATGATATGATCACTCCCTGCTGTTCCTTGTACTGTTTTCTTGGATGGTGTATGTGTGTGTGCGTGCGTGTGTGTGTGTTACTAAAGCTTGTACTCATATTGCCTTGTGTCAACTGACTCAAAACACAATATTAACACCCTACTGCAACTATCAGTATGAAATGTCAGCCCTGAAGAAGAGGGTTATCCATCAATACGTGTTGATTTGATGTGCAATAATTTCAAATGAAGATGAATTTTGTATAAAACCACACAGGAGTGAAAATATGGATTAATTTTGAATCAAAAAATATCTAATGAAATTATAACATCTAAGGAGTAAAGATTATCGTTTACCTCCATACGTTGGACTTTGACTCAGGAGTCACAGTCCCTGCTCATTCAAATGCTGGTTTATTTGCTGAAACTTCAAACAACTAACATTATTGCATTATTAAAAGTATAGCAACCCTGTTGAAAAGTTTAAAAAGTTTTGATATTGGCGAATTGAGAAATAGCAGTTCTACTGAGAAGTTCTTGTGCTGTTCCATTAATCAAATCTGCTGAGAAGTTTTGCTGCTGTTAGTTTAAATACACAGCAGTCAGATACTATCCCATTACATGCACAACAAGCAGTTATTCTGAACGTTCTGAAACGGGTCCATTAAATGGCTTGCCAACTCATACTAGCTTGAACTGTCCCATTACAAGCAGAGTAACACTGCTGAGAAGTGCCCAAATGATCACTCTTAAATTACATCAGTCCTGTTGAGAAGTGCATATACTGTGCTAACTAAAATACAACAACTGTGCTTTAAAGGGCACGTAGTGTCTCATTCAATCTTTAGCAGCCGTGCTGATAAGTGCTGGTTCTGTCCCCTTCAAATTATGGCAGCCCGGCTGAAAAGTGCCCAGCCTATTCCATTCCATATACTAGATAGAAGCAGGAGGTTCCTTCAGAATTCCTTTAAAATAACCTTTGATTATTTTGTCAAGTGCCTATTGTATTCCTCCTCTCTTGAATATTGACCTTGTTCATGGGCCAGACGAAGCACAGTATCCCGGTCCCTGTAATTAAGGAAGCAAGCTACAATGGGGCGTGGGAGGGCCCCCTTAGGGAGACAAGGACCCACCGATCTATGGGCCCTTTCCACCACAAACGTGAAATGTTGGGTGCCAAATAGGTCCGAAAGGAGTCGCTCCACAAAATGGTCAGGGTGCCCTATGTCTGTAGATTCTGCAAGCCCCACTAAGTGAAAGTTATTCCTGCGCAAGCGCGCCTCAAGGTCTTCATTAGGTCTCGCCTAGCGTTGCAGCGCGCATGCGCTGCTCGCTCTGCGAGACATATTGTTAGAGAGGAGATTTCAGAAGGGGGCTTGAAGCCGCGCCCCTCATTTTCATTGGATGGCGTCATCGTTTATGGTAAACGGTGGCCTCCGATTGAAAATGAGGCTTCTTTGTTACCGCCCTTTCTCCTTTTGGGACGGCCCATCCGGACTGGATTGTTTGCTTCACAGCTGTCGTGAAGCAATTCTTATCTAAAGGAGGCGTGTTATATAAACAAGCCGTGAAGCAAAGGATCCAGTCCGGATGGGCCGTCCCAAAAGGATACAGGGCGGTAACAAAGAAGCACTGGGAGTGACCATAGGCATATTGCTCTGTGTTTCCCTCATTTTAAACAGTCTTCCACGAAAGCGCTGAATTTTCCCGTGTGTCACACGTCTGTGTCAGACCGAGCGGGTTCACTGCGCGCGGCGCGTTTGTAGCGAATGTTAGATTTTAAAGGCAGCTCTTCATTACGGAAACCGTGTAGGACTGGCGTTTTAAAAGCTACTTAACCCCAGACATCCCTGGATCTTACGCAAGTATCCGAGCGGTGTTGTTGAAACGGCTGTGCACGAACCCCCCTCCTCTCCACCTCCCAGGATTTCTGGGTGAGTTGCATTTGTTTGCACCCCATGCTGGCTCCCCACACACCTTGCAGCTTGTGGGGGATATTGAGTCAGGGTGGAAAGCTTCTATTACTGCCGTCAGTCTCCGGGACTCCAGCTATAAATAGCTGCGTCCGCAGTGCACGGGCGGGCAGTTTACTGTGTGAGGAGAGGCGCCCCTCGAGCGGCCCGTGAACGGTAGAACTAGTGGGGCTTGTCAGCCTTAATCTTAACAGGAGCCAAGATGCGTCATAACCTACACTGCGGCAGCCTTAAACAGACTCTGCTGTACACACACTACCATGCACTGGAACTCACACTCTTAAAGAACCCCCGCGCCGTCTCACGTGACGCACAGTCACGCATCCTGCGCGCAATCATACTTCTACCAATTCTAGCAATAATGACAACAATAATAAAGCTGCAAATTGTAAACAGCACCTCATAGTGCAGTACTGGCGTTTCTAAATATAGAACAGACTTTGGCATTACAGGATGTAAAAGTATTCAATTCATCGTTCTCGGGAGGATTAAACACTGAATTGACTCGTTTATCTCTCTCTCTCTGTCTATTGATTTATCTATTCCACGAAAGCGCTGAATTTTCCCGTGCGTCACACGTCTGTGTCAGACCGAGCGGGTACCCTGCGCGCGGCGCGTTTGTAGCGAATGTTAGATTTTAAAGGCAGCTCTTCATTACAGAAACCGTGTAGGACTGGCGTTTTAAAAGCTACTTAACCCCAGACATCCCTGGATCTTACGCAAGTATCCGAGCGGTGTTGTTGAAACGGCTGTGCACGAACGCCCCTCCTCTCCACCTCCCAGGAGTTTCTGGGTGAGTTGCGTTTGTTTGCACCCCATGCTGGCTCCCCACACACCTTGCAGCTTGTGGGGGATTTTGAGTCTGGGTGGAAAGCTTCTATTACTGCCGTCAGTCTCCGGGACTCCTGCTATAAATAGCTGCGTCTGCAGCGCACGGGCGGGCAGTTTACTGTGTGAGGAGAGGCGCCCCTCGAGCGGCCCGTGAACGGTAGAACTAGTGGGGCTTGTCAGCCTTAATCTTAACAGGAGCCAAGACGCGTCATAACCTACACTGCGGCAGCCTTAAACAGACTCTGCCATACACACACTACCACGCACTGGAACTCACACTCTTAAAGAACCCCCGCGCCATCTCACGTGACACGCAGTCACGCATTGTTAGAAATGGGATCTGTTAGACCTGGCATCCTTGGCGTGGGTCTCCCTTCCATTTTTTCGTAATGCCTCCACTGTTGCCGATATGTTTTTGCTGGACTAGATGCTCATGGGCACTTTGCCGCTGCTAATCAGTGCCAAAGTGCAAGTGCTCCCTATCGTTAATTGATATATGTATTAGTGACTCCATGATTGGATGATTGGTTTACTTGTCAGTCCCTAGTACAGTGCACTCAGTGTGCCCAGGGCTTGTAAATCCAATGCCGCTGGTGGGCTTGCAGCACTGGTTGTGCCACCCACAGAAGCGGCTTGTAAAATGTGTCTCAGGCCTGCCATCGCAGAGCCTGTGTGCAGCCTCGGGCTGCCATGTCGACTTGGTGAGTACACCCACTTACCAGTCCCTAAACCTTCCCTGTACTGCATGTTGGTCACCCCTAAAGTAGGCCCTAGGGCAGGGTGCATTGTAAGTATAAGGTAGGACATGCCCTGGTGTGTGTGGCATGTCCTAATAGTGAATTACAGCCATTTTCGTTCTTCACTATTGCAAGGCTACCTGCTCCCCATAGGCCAGAATGGGCAGACTGA
>CAWUFW010027668.1:0-25566 GCA_963921515.1 Calotriton arnoldi | reverse complement strand
GGATGCCCACCACTACTACCACCCTTAGCCAGGGTGGGCTGGATGCCTACCACCACCCTTAGCCAGGGGGGCTGGATGCCTACCACCACCCTTAGCCAGGGGGCAGGATGCCCACCACTACTACCACCCTTAGCCAGGGGGGCTGGATGCCTACCACTACTACCACCCCCACTCATAGGATGGACAATGCATGACACAACAAGCACACCACAACCTAGGGAATGCAAGATTAAGACATCCCCCCACCACCATGACAAGCGTGTGAGCAGGCTGTGTCAAATGCCTACAACACCGAACATGACATTGAACATACAATGTGACCCCCTAGCACATGTGCCACACATATATGTGTGTGGCACCCACAATGCAAGCAGCCCATGACCATTGTGGCAATGGGGCCTAAACCCCCATCATCACAGTGACCAAAAGGCAAGTGTGGGGTCCATAGCTGAAGCACATTTTGACCATTGTGGCAATGGGGCCTAAACCCCCATCATCACAGTGACCAAAAGGTAAGTGTGGGGTCCATAGCTGAAGCACATTTTGACCATTGTGGCAATGGGGTCTAAACCCCCATCATCACAGTAACCAAAAGGCAAGTGTGGGGTCCATAGCTGAAGCACATTTTGACCATTGTGGCAATGGGGCCTAAACCCCCATCATCACAGTGACCAAAAGGCAAGTGTGGGGTCCATAGCTGAAGCACATTTTGACCATTGTGGCAATGGGGCCTAAACCCCCATCATCACAGTGACCAAAAGGTAAGTGTGGGGTCCATAGCTGAAGCACAGTTTGACCATTGTGGCAATGGGGCCTAAACCCCCATCATCACAGTGACCAAAAGGCAAGTGTGGGGTCCATAGCTGAAGCACATTTTGACCATTGTGGCAATGGGGTCTACACCCTCATCATCACAGTGACCAAAAGGTAATTGTTGACAAAGAAAGAGCTGCAACTGCCAAACTGCATGGATCATTCCTGGTCACAGAACCAAAAACTCATCTGTGGCAAAGTAGTGTATGTGTCCCATTGCAACATAAATTGGGGGAGCCAAATACTGCAGTGCAAATGAAACATTCCTTTGGCCATGTGCAGACAAACAACACCCATGGTGGCTGAGACCGTCAACAGTCATCAATGACACAATGACAGAAGTGACCATCAGAATGCAGAACCACATATTTGCACCAATGGGCACACAAATGCAGATACCCTGTGGAGACAGCAGATGTGAGGTGAACAGATACCATACCATGGCAGCAATGGGACACACAAACCATGATCACTGTGCTGACCGATGACCTAGGAGTCCCAGGGACAGCAGGGGAAACACACCAAACAACATACAGCCAATGGCACACCCAAGATATGCCAATGCAGTGGTGCAGATGCACAAACACAAACAGGCAGACCAACACTGTCATCATACACAGCAGGTGAGGGGTGGGGGTGCCAGTGTCCCCAGGCAACAACACAACACATGAGGAGAGCTGAATACCAATCATACAGATGTGCATACACTGCCACACTAAGGTAACTCATGGATCCAAATCCCCTATGTGGGCAAGCAGGCATTGACAGGTGAGAGGGAGCACAAAACACACATGTCACACAGGCACGTAGGAACAACAACTGACACAGCAAGTCACAGACACACCACAGCACCACCCCCAGGGCCTCCACAATGTGGTGACCCTGGGCTGAAGAAAAATACCACTGTGATGACAAAGCTAAATGTCGTTCACACTGTGAACCACAGTCAGGTGTCCTGAGCAACTAACTACCATCACACCTACACAAGCACAAATCAATCAGCATGGCCAGTAAGCCAAGGCCAACATGGAGGCAGGGGACTAGCCGGGCAACAACTCTCATCTGCACACACTCAACACCACACCCCTCGACCTCCAACAATGTGCAGCAGTGAAGTACACATGCACTGGTGACATTGCACATGCACCCATTACTATTCCAGGGTGGTGGGTGGGAACCAAGGTGTAGAAACACATCACACATGGACACTCAACAAGACTCCTGAATGTCTGACACACTGCACACTACGCTGTACATGGACATGACGGCAATACCACACCGACCAATGGGATCCCAGCCACAGTCACACACCAATGAAGAAGCCAAGGTCACCCACAAAGAACACACATAGACAACAACCAACATTGCAGCCCGGACCCTAAGGAGTGCCAGCAGTCACACACACAACGTGTCACAATCACTGAAAGATAACACAAACTGGAAATCACATGACAGGGGCAAACAACAAGTGCCAAAGGGAAACCTGACTGTGACCCATCTGCGTCTGCACACAAACTCTGCCCTGACAGCAAACACACCTATGGGTGACACCCTGATGACCAGTAATGTGCCATGCACCCACATCACAGAGAACACAGGGAGAAGACTTTGGGGGAACATAGCTCAAGTCAGCAAGCATCACAAACAGGTACAACACTAGGGATCACAGCATGCGCAGATGAATGGAAGTGAACACACAGACATGCACATACAACACACACCTTGGGCGCAGGCAATGTCACACGTGTACACACTGCCATGAGGGGACTCCACTCCTGTGTGAGGAAAGCTGTGCCATATGTTGCCTCAGTAGGGCCCCATCATGTCAGCTGAGCACTTGGTCACACAATCAACAATTAGCACCAATTGAGGGCTCCCATCACATTAGCCTGGTCATGGATGTGCCAACGGAATCATCAGCACAGATCCAACACACTTGTATAGCAATGTTGCACTGACTACACGGATGAGTCCCTCCCCATTGATGCCCAAACCTGCATGTCCACTGGAGATGGCAACACGGTCAGGGAAGTAGACAAAAGCAACGATGGCAGGCACAACAGATGTGCAGGGGTGGAAGCCACAGATGTGAAATTGCCAATGTAAGTAGGAAACCCATTGCCAAATACTGAACACATGACACCCTCAGATGCTGCTATTGATGACATGGATACACCACATGATAGGACACATTCCCCCTGGACCACATGGGTTCCTGCACAGTAACACTTCATAATCATGAGACCAGATATCACCATCACTGCAGCAAGGGCATGGTTAGCTGCACCAACAACATGTACATCTGAAGCATGAGCACTAGAGAAAAGAAAGTTGCTTTATTCAGCATATGTGTTGAGGCCAAACGAAGTCCTGAAAAAAGAGCAAAGGCCAATGGCCAGTCCATTGTCAAAGTTCAAACAGGGTGACACTGGCAGATGTCACCCTACGCATGCCTGCACAATACCAGGGACAATCCACTAGGAGGGGCAACCGGGGGGCAGGCCAGGCACCGCAGGGACAGGATCAGGGCTCACCAGGGGAGTCAGGGAAGGGGTGGTGGGTGCTGGAGAGCCACTGACAACTGCAGTGGAGGTGTCTGACATGGTGTGTGCCGGCACAACTGGGGGGCATGACACAGATGTCGTGGGTGCCGGCACAACTGCAGTGGACCCTGCAGATGGGGTGGACAGGTCCGCCACTGCAGTGCCCAAGTCAGACAGGGCGGTAGTGGACTCCACTGCAGTGCCTACCTCCAGGGGAGGAGAATGGGGAACAGGCAAGGTGGGTTGGACAGAGGGGGAGGACACCCTCACCACATCAGTGGCACAGACAAGCGCAGCGGGGGTGTGGTGCTGGGAGAGCAAGTGGCAGGGGAGAAGGCCGGAGCATCTTGGGGATGGTATATCTGTGGGTGGGGGAACCTGGGGCAGGGTGTGGTGGGGGCACCTGTGCAGTGGGGGCCTGAGGGATGGAGGACGGAGACCTTGTGCCTGAGCTGCAGGGCGGTGGCGGGGTCTTGCTCTTAGCACTCCGGGGGGACTTGCGGGTGGGGGCCTCAGTCCGTCTGCGCCTGGGGAGGGTGTCCGGGGGCGAGGGGCACTCTGCTCCGTGTGGGTGGGCTTCCTCTTCCCCCGGGATGCTGGAGCAGCTTCATCGGTGGGGAAGAGGCCGAGGTCACAGAGGAAGAGCTGCTGTGACTTTGGGGTTGCAGGTGAGGCAAGGGAGGGTGCTTTGGAGGGAGAGGGAACTGAGGACTGCGCAGTGCATGTGGATGCGTGTGTGTGTTCCAGGGCCCCATCCCCTGTGAGTCTGGCTTCAGTCCCCTGAATGTGCTTGCGTGTGCGTTTTGTCATTGGCGTGTGTGTCAGTGTGCTGGATGTGTGTGTGCTGGTGTGTGCCAGTGTGTGTGTGCCTGGGATGGGTAAGGTGCTGGGGAGTGTGGATGGAGCAGAGGCAGGAGGGGTGAGGGACCGTTTGAGGAGGGACACTGCTGCCGTCAGGGAGGAGTCCATGGACCTATTGCCCCTCTGTAGGTCAGACATGCCCGATGAGATGCCCTCCATGAACGACACCAGCTGAGTCAACAGCGGTGTGTGCGCATGGAGGACACTCAGCATGGCTGTCTGCCCTACATGGAGCTGGCGAAGGAGGTACACAGACTCCTCACTCAGGGCAGCAGGGGACACAGGAGCAGGGGGTGCGGTGCCTGGCCCAAAGGAGACACGCTCCCGGACATGGGAGCCTCCACGGACCTGGGGAATGGGAGCCGATGGGAGGGCGGTGGTGGTGCTGGTGGTGGCGGGGACAGCAACACTAGCTGGGGTGTGGTGGCTGCTGACACCCGCCTCCACAAGGGAGTCATCCTCCGAGTTGCTCTGGTCCTCAGCTGAGGTGGATGCTGCTGAGGACTCCTCGGTGTGGCTCCCCTCGCCCTCCGTGCCACTGGGTCCCTCCGACCACTCCTCGGCTGCTGACCCAGTCTGGCTCTCCGGCTCCTCCTGGTCCGTGGAGCTGTCCCCTTCCGTGGCCGTGGATGTATCTGCAAACAATGGGGAAACAGACAGACATCAGTCACCTGCACATAACGCACACACCACTGTGAGCACAGCACATCCCAGAGCAAGCCCTGGCATCATTAGTTGTACATTGCTAAAAGTGCACTAATTGAACAGGAGAAGTCAATTGTCAGTCTGATGCCAAGCATGGCACTCACATCCCACATGGCCTTGCACCCATCTGTCTGGTGTCTGTTGGATTGCAACACCCCAGTGTTGACACATGCACCAAGTACACAGTAGTTGGACAGTGCAGAGGACACGGTGTGGACACATCACAGCTCTTGCCACTGAGTCAGTACAGGTTTACGGATGTAAGGGATGCCCAGAGTCAAATAGGAAATGCATGTGATGCATACCAGCGACAGACACCATGATGCACCCATGTCCTGATAGCCAGCGCCACTATGGTGTGCATGTAGCACATGTCACTCCCCTGCAGGATCACCAATCAGTAGACACATGCCATGGCGGAGGCATGACTGCAAAGTCATACATCACTGTCTCAGTGATGTATGACTTTGCAGCCAGACAACAACACTCTGCACTGTGTCACAATAGTAGGTCATGGGGAATGCAAGTCCTGGAGCTGCACAAGTGCACATGTACATCCCCCCACAACACATCCTCTTAACCCTCATCTGTCCAGGTCATACCTATTGGACATATGGGAGACCTGTGACACTACCCTACATGTCAGAATACAGGCATTGTGTAAGCAATGGACCCACCCATGATGCCCACCACAGAGTCAGGGAAACAGATGCTGTCTCCCACCTTGAGTCAAGCAAACTGCAAGGACACAGTCCTAAGTGACAGAATTCCCTGCATGTAAGGGCCACACCTGGGTATCAGATGAGGAGTGGGCAGTGCACAATAGAGGGACATGGCTCCTGGACAACATGACTGCTGTACTGTGGCAGTTCAACCTGGCCCGAGGAGGGCACATAACATGTTAGACAGAGTACACAGTGCAGTCTTTGACTCACCCCTCCTTGCTGCTCTCTGGCCTTCAGCTGCCCATCCAGGTCTGGAAAGACCACCGCCAGGATCCTGAGCATGTGGGGGGTCAGGGTCCGTGTTCCGCCCCTCCTGCGAGGAGGCGACAGCTTCAGCTGGACCCGTGCAATCCTCCGGGTCCAGCCCCGAAGGTCCTGCCACCTCTTTTGGCAGTTGCGGATCCGGCGCTGGTAGACCCCCACGGACCGGACAGCCCGGACGATGTCCTTCCAGATCTCATGCTTCCGATGGGCAGAAGCCTGTCAGGATGACAAAGTGATAAGGACATTACTACACATGCAACATATCCGTGCATGACACAGTTGCATATACATGTCGCAATCACAGGGGCACATGGTGTACCCAGGCAGTGCACGGCTGCCCATGGACAGTTTTCCAGAAGTCACTACATGGTATCATAGCATGGGGAGTAAAACCCTGTTCAGAAGCACTGTCACTGCACCATACCTGTCCAGTGCAAGTCACTACACACTATGGGGGGTGACAACTACTCAGTGAGCCTGCTAGCCAGTGGTGTGCTGACTCTCAGCCTTGCTAGTCAGACAAAATGCACATTCAGAAAGGCAGTGCACAGAACACTCACCTGCTCCCCTGGTGTCCCATACAGCTTGCTGTACTGTGGAAGTAGGCTGTCCAGCAGGGCCTGGTTCTCTTCAAGGCTGAAGGCTGGGGCTCTCTCCACAGTACGTGCCATTGCAGGGTCCAGAGGGGCAGAGACAGCAGCAGTGCAGTGGCAGATGTCGTCCTGGAGCATGTAGTGCAGGCAAGTGGGCTCTCAGGGGAACATGCAGCAATATATATGTGCTGGAGAGGCAGATACTGTCCCTTGTGTCCAAAGTGATAGGTCCAAGTCGTTTGCATCTTCTGAATCTGGCCAATCCATGGAATAGCAGCACCAAAACACGCCCACAGCATCCTTCAAATCTTCAACTTCATGACATACATTATTTTGCAACATTGTTGTGGGTGACCAACTGAATTTCCAGCAACCGACTCGTTCGAATATTCAAAAACGCGTCCGTTGCCAGGCAAGCCCATTGTCAATGGGTGCGCACCGATCGGTCCATTGCTGTTCAACGCGCACAGGGGTACAACGCGTACCCGCACACATTGAATGCAATGGGCCGGCCGGAGGCACCGATCGGTCCATTGCTGTTCAACGCGCACAGGGGTACAACGCGTACCCGCACATTGAATATAATGGGCCGGCCGGAGGCACCGATCGGTCCATTGCTGTTCAACGCGCACAGGGGTACAACGCGTACCCGCACACATTGAATGCAATGGGCCGGCCGGAGGCACCGATCGGTCCATTGCTGTTCAACGCGCACAGGGGTACAACGCGTACTCGCACACATTGAATGCAATGGGCCGGCCGGAGGCACCGATCGGTCCATTGCTGTTCAACGCGCACAGGGGTACAACGCGTACCCGCACACATTGAATGCAATGGGCCGGCCGGAGGCACCGATCGGTCCATTGCAGTACAACGCGCACAGGGGTACAACGCTGCACTCCGCACACATTGAATGCAATGGGCCGGCCGGAGGCACCGATCGGTCCATTGCTGTTCAACGCGCACAGGGGTACAACGCGTACCCGCACACATTGAATGCAATGGGCCGGCCGGAGGCACCGATCGGTCCATTGCAGTACAACGCGCACAGGGGTACAACGCTGTACCCGCACACATTGAATGCAATGGGCCGGCCGGAGGCACCGATCGGTCCATTGCAGTACAACGCGCACAGGGGTACAACGCTGCACTCGCGACACATTGAATGCAATGGGCCGGCCGGAGGCACCGATCGGTCCATTGCTGTTCAACGCGCACAGGGGTACAACGCGTACCCGCACACATTGAATGCAATGGGCCGGCCGGAGGCACCGATCGGTCCATTGCTGTTCAACGCGCACAGGGGTACAACGCGTGCACCGCACACATTGAATGCAATGGGCCGGCCGGAGGCACCGATCGGTCCATTGCTGTTCAACGCGCACAGGGGTACAACGCGTACCCGCACACATTGAATGCAATGGGCCGGCCGGAGGCACCGATCGGTCCATTGCAGTACAACGCGCACAGGGGTACAACGCGTACCCGCACACATTGAATGCAATGGGCCGGCCGGAGGCACCGATCGGTCCATTGCAGTACAACGCGCACAGGGGTACAACGCGTACCCGCACACATTGAATGCAATGGGCCGGCCGGAGGCACCGATCGGTCCATTGCTGTTCAACGCGCACAGGGGTACAACGCGTACCCGCACACATTGAATGCAATGGGCCGGCCGGAGGCACCGATCGGTCCATTGCTGTTCAACGCGCACAGGGGTACAACGCGTACCCGCACACATTGAATGCAATGGGCCGGCCGGAGGCACCGATCGGTCCATTGCTGTTCAACGCGCACAGGGGTACAACGCGTACCCGCACACATTGAATGCAATGGGCCGGCCGGAGGCACCGATCGGTCCATTGCAGTACAACGCGCACAGGGGTACAACGCGTACCCGCACACATTGAATGCAATGGGCCGGCCGGAGGCACCGATCGGTCCATTGCTGTTCAACGCATCACTGTACATGTGACTGGCATATGTCAGCATGCCTGTCTCAGATGGACATATGCCAGCCACAGATAGCTCCCAGGGAGTGAGGGGCACACCTACATCACGACAGCCTGTCCAAACCTTATCATAAGGCATGTAAGGCTGCATTTCCTATTGTGTGTATGTTGGTGTACATGTTGTCCTGTGGGTGTCACCTGTGGGCAGCCACCCCCAGGCTGTGCACGTGTTAATGGGGACAGGATCCTGGGTGTTACGTGTACGTGACCACTGTGATGTGCAACTGTTCATATCTGTGCATGTGCCATGGTCACATTTCACAGTGGTGTTTGTGTATGTCATGTCACATACCCCGTGAGTCCCATGTGGGACGGTATGTTTGAGCCAGGGTGTCCCAGTGGCACAATAGTGATGGCCCTCCACAGTCTTTGTGCATGTAGTGTTTACAATGTCTCTGATTTCATGTGCACAATGGGAGACAGTCTCCACATCCACGTTGTGTGTGCATGGACTCTGATGTTGTGCGTGTGTGTCACAGACGTCCATGGCTCTCCTGCCATGGCAAGTGTGGCCACTACCTGTGGGGGTCATGTTTGTTTTGTTGTGGTGTACACATGATACTCCAGGTGATGCCAGTGTCCATGTGGCATTACAGGGTCCCTGGGAATGTGCCTGTCGTTGAGCTGTGGTGCCTGGGGCACATCTGTCCTCACATGTCACTGGGGGGTGACTGTGACACAGCATCATGATATCCAATGGGCCAACCTGGGACAAATTGATGCCACCTGTAGGACCGTGTTGACAGATGTTGGCCATGTATGTACCATAAATGTCGTTCCGGTACTGCACACTTCATGTAGTTGTGCCTCATGATGATGTATGTTGGGATCTTGAGTGTGTTCAATGCCGCATATGTGGGGTGACTGACGATCTTGCTTACTTCTCCTCTGCACTGCAGGGCTCCTGCTGTCCATCGGCCATTCCCAGACCTGGCAACGATGGTGGAACGGGACAGCATCCGACGGTACCGCTTCACCAGGCAGCTGATTGAGGATTTGGCAGTGCAGTTGTCCCCACATTTGCAGCCTGGCCGGCCGTATCCTACAGCGCTGACCCCCAAGGTGAAGGTGATGGCAGCCCTACACTTCTTTGCCACCGGTACCTTCCAACATACTGTGGCGTCTGCTGGTGGGATGTCACAGACCATGTTCAGCCGTGTGCTCCGCGATGTTTTGGCGGCAATGTTGCTCTTCCTGAACCGGTACATCTATTTCCCTAGACTGCGACGACTCACTGACGTGAAGAGTGACTTTTATGCCCTGGGGAGGATGCCGCATGTCATTGGCTCCATTGATGGGACACATGTGGCTTTGGTACCACCACAGGCCCAGGAGCAGGCCTACAGGAACCGCAAGCACTACCACTCGGTCAATGCACTGGTGGTGTGTCTTGCAGACATGACCATCACACACGTGTGTGCCCGTTTCCCTGGTTCAGCACACGATGCCTTTGTGATGAGGAGTAGTCGCATCCCCAGGTTGATGGCACAGATGCAGAACCAGCGTGCCTGGCTTGTCGGTGTGTACTGACTTTGTGCCATTGTGTGTGATCTGATCTGTAGTATTCCGCCCACTTTTCCAAGTCAGCTGATGTGCACTTGTCTGTCCGTAGGTGACTCGGGATACCCCAACATGCCGTGGTTGCTGACACCCCTCAGGAACCCTGTGACACCTGCCCAGATGCGCTACAATGAGGCACATGGTCGGACCAGGAGAGTGATTGAGCGGACCTTTGGTCTCCTGAAGAGCCGCTTCCGCTGCCTGGACAAGACCGGAGGGTCCCTCCCATATGCCCCTGCGAAAGTGTGCAAGATTATCATCGTCTGCTGCATGCTCCACAACCTGGCAGTGCGGAAGGAGTTGCCTCTCATCCAGGATGACGATGACCAACATCCGCCACCTGTGGAGGATCCTGGCCTGGACCACGATGCCAGTGACGATGATGATGATGATGGTGATGGTGATGTCCGCACACAGCTCATCACCAACTTCTTTAGCTGAATGTGAGTATCCTGAGGTGTCATGTGAATGATGTGAGTTGGCATGATGTGTGGGTGGTGCTCTGGTGCTGTTGGAGTGTGTCCATGGGCTACTTGACAGGATGTGTGTTGCGATGTGTGGTGACAGGTGGGCTGTACTCCCCAACAGTGTTGACATGCTAACTTGGTTCTGGGTGGGTATCTTGTAACATGTATTGTGCATGAGTTTTGCTGTTCTGTCCTGTACTGCATTGCTTTTGACTGTGTGTCATTTCTGTCCTTCACAGGGTACTTTCAGATTCGTTTGGTCAACTGTGTCCACCGACGACGTGATTGCACATCCAGGCTGGTAGCTGTTGTGTCCCTACAGGTGATGTGCGCCACACCCATGGACTTCCTTCTGTCTACAGTTGTTGACTGTGTGCCCGCTACCAGGTGGGGTTACCTTGCATCTGTAGTGGTTACGGCATGTTGCTACTGTGTAATAAACCTGTGCTTCACTTAGTGATGTGCGTTGTCTGTGGTCACACATTTGACTGCCATTTGCTTACTGCACCTGTGGGCTACTTGACTACAACTGGGAATGGGTGTGGTGTCTGTGCATTGCACCGTCTTCCCTGGCAACATCAGTGTAGGCAATGAGTCAGATGGCCTAGGTGTGTATGTGTTGTGTAGCCCTGGTGGTGTGTCTCCCTCATATGTGTCACGTTGCCTGTACTCACATGCCTGTGTTGTCCTTGCTGTTGCAGTTCGCATACACTGTGTAATTTTGCAGTTCATCATCCCCATAACAGCACCCACGTTGGAATCACGACAGAGGCAAGTATGGTGTATTAGTGTGTTTATTGTGATAATAGTGCATAGGATGGATTGTGCTGTACATGAATCTTGCAATCCCAAGTTCCTAGATGAATAGAAAGTCCAGGTAGACAGGATCCCCAGTATCGGGGCCACTGTTGTCTGACACATTGTTCCAACTTATACTCCCCATGCAATGTGTGGGAGTAGTGTTGCCATCAACAGGGTGAACAGTCTGTGCACAAAGGCGAAAATCCAGAACAGGTTCAGGCTTCCTGGGAGTTGCGCTTGGCCATCAGCCTCTCACTTTCCCCTCCTCGGACGACCCCTCTTCTTGGGGGGGCCCTCAAGTGCAGGCTGCTGCGGTGCAGGGGACTCTCCGCCAGAGTCCTCCTCCCTCCCTGTGGCAGTTGCAGTTTGTTCGGTACCAGATGTTGTTGGCACACAGGGAGGTGTGGACTGGTTGCTGTTCATCTGGCGGAGGCATTGTAAAATGTCCCTGTGCACCGCCGTCATCTCATGTAGTACATCCCACTTGGACTCCACGCGGGTCATGTGGGAGTCCACACGTGACATGTGGGAGTCCACACGTGACATGTGTGACTCCACTTGGGACATGTGGGAGTCCAAGCGGGCATGATGGGCAGCCTGCTGCTGTTTGATGTCTCTGAGGAGCCCCACTACCTGGCTGAGCTCTCCGGTGCTGGACTGGTACGCATCAGCTATGCGTACCAGTTGTGGGTCTTCATGCACACCAGCAACGTCTGCAAGCAGCGACCTCTGTCTCCCACCCCTCCCACCACCCCTGCTGACATGTGCAGTGTGTGCAGTTGCACGCACAGATAACCCTGGTCCACCTTGGGGGTTGGTGGTGGTGGTGGTGTCCATGGCCCCAGGTTGGTCCAGGGTCACTGCGCTGGTGTTGTTCCTTATTCTGTCCATGTCGGCAGGGATGGTATTCGTGGTGACAGTCGTTGGAGGGGTGGGTGCAGGGGTGCAGCTGGTGGACCTGCTGGTGCTGCAGCTGGTGGTCCTGCTGGTGCAGCATGTTGACTTGCACCGGATGTGCCAGGTTGTTCATCGTCCGAGGAGGACAGAGGCTGTACGACGCCAGTGAGCTCGGCATCCTCTTGAGCCTGGGACTGGGACTCCTCAGCGTCTGCTGCTGTGTCCCTATCATCACCTGTTTTTGGGAGACACAAACAATGTATGTCATGTTTCTGCAGGCATCAGTGGTTGACACACCTGACAGTTGTGACTGTGCCTCGGGGTGCGGGCCTGTACATTGTATTGTCCTAAGTCGTCACAGTCAGGGGTTGATATTGGTGTGGCACATTGTCCTGCATTATTTGGGCATTTCTATGTATTCTCTGGGGTGTGAACATGGTCTGCATTGATTGTGTTTGGTTGACAGCCAGACCTCCTTCCCACCCACCCACCCACCCAGTCAGTTATCCCACCATGGAACGTGCTTGCATTGCAGGGAGTGGAAGTTGTCTCTCAGGATGTCAGTCAGTGGTGTCCTGCTGTTTGTTGGTGCACAGTTGGCAGCAGGGCCTTGTGCTCCCCACAGCAGTAGCCAGTGTCAGCCATCTTGTGAGTCCTTCTCCACTCCCTGTGATGTGAGCATGGTTCAGGGTGGTGTTGATGGGCCAGTTGTGAGGCTGAGCAATGTCTGTGACTACGACTCCCATCATGCTATTGCCTCCACCCCCTTCCCAGCATGCCCATGCTTCCTTCCTTTTGACTCTGCTTCCCTGTGGGGTGGGGTGGCTGTGCTGACAGGATGGCTGGGAGTGTTGTCCTGGCAGTTGTTTGGCTAAGAGTCCCAAGAGTGTCCCTGTGCTTCACACAACATAAGCCAGGGTGGTGGTGCTTTGTGGGATCTTGTGTTAGGATGGAGGGCATTGCATTCTACCAGGTGGGTACTGTGGAGTTTGTGTTGGGGGGGGTGTGAGGGGAGGTGCTGGTGACTATGGTCAGTGCTGCAAGTCCCCCTTCCCACCCAGCCAGCCAGATATCCCACCATGGAACGTGCTTGCATTGCAGGGAGTGTAAGTTGTCTCTCAGGATGTCAGTCAGTGGTGTCCTGCTGTTTGTTGGTGCACAGTTGGCAGCAGGGCCTTGTGCTCCCCACAGCAGTAGCCAGTGTCAGCCATCTTGTGAGTCCTTCTCCACTCCCTGTGATGTGAGCATGGTTCAGGGTGGTGTTGATGGGCCAGTTGTGAGGCTGAGCAATGTCTGTGACTACGACTCCCATCATGCTATTGCCTCCACCCCCTTCCCAGCATGCCCATGCTTCCTTCCTTTTGACTCTGCTTCCCTGTGGGGTGGGCTGGCTGTGCTGACAGGATGGCTGGGAGTGTTGTCCTGGCAGTTGTTTGGCTAAGAGTCCCAAGAGTGTCCCTGTGCTTCACACAACATAAGCCAGGGTGGTGGTGCTTTGTGGGATCTTGTGTTAGGATGGAGGGCATTGCATTCTACCAGGTGGGTACTGTGGAGTTTGTGTTGGGGGGGGTGTGAGGGGAGGTGCTGGTGACTATGGTCAGTGCTGCAAGTCCCCCTTCCCACCCAACCAGCCAGATATCCCACCATGGAACGTGCTTGCATTGCAGGGAGTGTAAGTTGTCTCTCAGGATGTCAGTCAGTGGTGTCCTGCTGTTTGTTGGTGCACAGTTGGCAGCAGGGCCTTGTGCTCCCCACAGCAGTAGCCAGTGTCAGCCATCTTGTGAGTCCTTCTCCACTCCCTGTGATGTGAGCATGGTTCAGGTGGTGTTGATGGGCCAGTTGTGAGGCTGAGCAATGTCTGTGACTACGACTCCCATCATGCTATTGCCTCCAACCCCCTTCCCAGCATGCCCATGCTTCCTTCCTTTTGACTCTGCTTCCCTGTGGGGTGGGCTGGCTGTGCTGACAGGATGGCTGGGAGTGTTGTCCTGGCAGTTGTTTGGCTAAGAGTCCCAAGAGTGTCCCTGTGCTTCACACAACATAAGCCAGGCTGGTGGTGCTTTGTGGGATCTTGTGTTAGGATGGAGGGCATTGCATTCTACCAGGTGGGTACTGTGGAGTTTGTGTTGGGGGGGTGTGAGGGGAGGTGCTGGTGACTATGGTCAGTGCTGCAAGTCCCCCTTCCCACCCAGCCAGCCAGATATCCCACCATGGAACGTGCTTGCATTGCAGGGAGTGTAAGTTGTCTCTCAGGATGTCAGTCAGTGGTGTCCTGCTGTTTGTTGGTGCACAGTTGGCAGCAGGGCCTTGTGCTCCCCACAGCAGTAGCCAGTGTCAGCCATCTTGTGAGTCCTTCTCCACTCCCTGTGATGTGCGCATGGTTCAGGGTGGGGTTGATGGGACAGTTGTGGGGGGGGGGCAATATGTGTGACTGCGACTCCCATGATGCTATTGGCTACACTGACTTGGCCAGCATACACAGAATTCCTTCCTTTGAGTGGTCTTCACTGTGTGTTGGTGTTGTTGTGGTGGCTACATGTGTGGATGTGTGTGTTAGTTCTATTTGTGCCACTGCCTAGCTGTAGTTGTGGTTGTGTTTGTACATGTGTTGGCACAGTTGGATGTGACTTTTTTGATGGCATGTGTTGGGTTTATCTGACTGACATACACATTTTGGGATGATTCTGTTCTAGTTGCTGTGTAATTGCTATGAGTGCATGGTTTGACTCTCCCCTTGACAGTGATGTGTGTGTGTTTTGTGGCAGTATATTGTGTACATTTGTTGTGTACTCACCAGGCTCTGGGATGTCCTCTAGTCCATATATGCTCACTGGCGGTAGGATGGCCCGCACCTTCTCCTCCCAGGGCCTGAGGTATATTGGCTTGGCAGGAGGGCCACTGCCGGTGTGTTGGCTGTTGATGTAATCTTGCTTCAGCAGTTTCCGTACCCTCCTGCGCACGTCATACCACCTGTTCTGGATGTCGGTCTTTGTGCGCCGACATGGTGATTGTGCGTTCACCCTGTTGATGATCCTCTCCCACATCTTGGTTTTCTGCGACATGGGGGTCTGTTGGACCAATGTGCCAAACAGCTGTGGCTCTACCCTGAGGATCTCGTCTACCAGGACTTCCAATTCACAATCTAGGAACTTGTGATTCTTCTTGGGGGGCATGGTGATGGGTGGTGATGGTGGGTGATGTGTGTGTTGGTGTGCAGGTGAGGGTGTGTGGGTGTGTGTTGTGCTGGGTGTATGTGAGGTAGGTATTTGTTGGTGTGCTGCTGGTGTGTGGCTTGTGTGAGGGATGAGCTGTGGGTGTGTGGTTGCTTTCTCTTGGGTGCTGGCAGTGGAATGGCATTTGCAAAGGCTCATGGTAGTGATTTGTGTCCTTTATATAGGTGGAGTTGTGGGTGTGTCTTTGTTCTCTGTCCCCACCCCCCAGTATTTATTGGCTTGGTAATTGCTTGTTTGGCCTTTTTTGGTTGATTTTTCCTTTGTGCTGTTTGTGTATGTTGGAAACGTTCTTGTGACCGAGTCGGACCCTGCATTGGTCTCGTACGGTGTTTTCCGTTTCGTTCACGCTGTGTTTGTGCAGTTTTGTATGCTGCGTACGCGTCGGTCGCGGTGTATTGTATTGCTTCGGCTCGGTTTTGTATGCGTGTCGGTCGTACGGCTTGTCCTCCGTCCGACTCGGTCGTGTTTTCGCGCCTTGTATCGTACTTTGCGGGTTGGAGTTGGCGGGTACGATTCGGTCGGATTTGTTCCGGGTGCGTGTCGGTCGGTTGGATTCGCGTGTTTTTCCGGCCGGATTGCTATTTTCCGAGCGGTTCGGTCGGTCGGCTTGGTTTCCTGACGTGTCGGTCGGATTTATCGCGGCTTGCATCGTACTTGGCGTGTCGGGCGCCACTGGTACGTGTCGGTCGGTATTTTTTCCGGATCCGAGTCGGTCGGTGCTTTTTCCGGCCCGAATCGGAATCGACCCCTCTGTGTCTCAACATTCCGAGGCACATTATGACTACAACATTCTATTCGGCACAGAGCACAGGCACTGGGCTGAGCAGGGTGTGTTGAAATACATTACATTACAAATGCAGGATACTACAGACTCCTAGTGCAAATCACAGTTTGGAATACTGGCTGCATCATTACTGTTGCTTCACACTTACTTCCGGTACAAAATACTATGCCTAGACAAAGTTTTCAACTTTTCACGCATTCGATATGTGCTGTTAAGTGCAGGACATAAGCAATGTTTAAAACAGGTAGGAGACATTTCTCCAACATAGCACATGCCTCACAGAAGCATTTTTTTTCTTTTTTTTTTTAGCACAAAGCATTTTCTACAATTGTTAATAGAGAGAGATTTGCATTAAAATAATGAGTGGCAACATGGGAACACCCATATACCACCCTTGGGACACCCACTTGATGCAAAGTAGCAGAAAGCTCTATTTGCTTTACAAGCACATTTCTACTTTGCACTGATTTGTGTCATGGTTTGTGACTTTGCACCGGCACAAAGAGTTGCTAAATCTGCTCCCGAGTGTTTAGGTTGCAAAGTGATAAATCCTGTCTCTGGGACTGCAGCAGTCACCTTGGCCAACCATACCACATTTCTTCAATAAGCACAATTCTTCCTTTCACAAGTTGTGTTCTTCGAGTTATATTCAGTCTCTGTCATGCGACCCTGCAGCATTACCCCAGTTTTTATACAATATGTGTTCCCTAGGGTTGTCTGTAGTCACTCTATAGCTTTAATGTACAACATTTAGAGCCTTCACATGATAGTGAGGGGAGTAGGAAAGGGTCTAATGCATATGGAAATAGGTGCGACTAGATTCTTGAAAGAGATTGGAATTTCGAGCTATCCCTGCAGTGACGTAGAAAGAGTGCTATAGGCCTTAATGAAAGACAGGAATATGTGTCCCCTGGTTGTATAGTAGAGGGCAGCGATAATTGGGTATAGCAGGTCCCTAAGGATCCTCAGCCCCAGCAGTACCACACCTGCTTCAGCACTGACAGAGACACCCTTGCATTCAGTCAGAGTCTTACTGCTTTTTAGGGATCATCTCTTCGTCCCTCTTTTCCTGCTCTTTGGTCTTCTTTATAGGAGACACTGAGGCTTCTGTCACATAACGTGCTTTGCGTGTGGTGAATACCTCTGTTAGGTGAATTGGTGAGTTAAAGGCGCCGTTATATATTTACTGTAGCTGTTACCAGACCACTGCGCTTCTGTCCTCACCAATCATTTTGACTAAATATTCTAGGGCAGATTTACAAGAAGCTAACACAGCCCGGTGCCGCAAGTTATTTTGCTGTGCTGCGTTAGTTTCGAAGCACAGGGATGCGACATACTGCCAGCGCAGGCACCCTTGCACCATGGTGCAAGGATGCCTGCGTCGTGGGGAGATTGTTTTTGTGCAGGAAGGGGCACCTTCCTGCACAAAAACAATCAATTGAGGAGATTTACTCTTCCAATGCGTGCTGTAGAATGTAGCACACATTGAAAGAGGAAAAAATGAGGAGAAATGAAAACATTTCTCCTTGTTGCACCTTGCTATGCCACCCTTAGGGTGCCGTAGCGTTCTGACGCATTTCCAGATTTCACGATTGCTTGTAAATCTGGAAATGCATCAGTGGACTTGGGTGTTGCTTGGGAACACCCACAGCAACACCCATGTCATGCCCCTAACACGCAAAGTGTTGCGTGAAAAGGGGCGATATTTACAAGCACAGGTAAAGTCACGCAGGGTGGCTTTACCTGTGCTTGTAAATATCACTCAGCAGGTTGTGCCGCCGGTGAGTCACGCAACGTGATGCACCGGTGGCGCAAGAGGCTTTTAAATCTGCCACTCAATCTTTGTTTCTTAGCATCTAGCCAAATAGATCTCATCTCTGCCAGAATGTGTAATGTCCTTGGTTTCAAGGAGCTGGTAGATGCCAGTTTCAGCCACTCATAGCAGTCAGGCTCATGTGACCATTTTGACTGTATATTCAGTGGCATATGTGATCCTCCCTCCTCTGGCCAAAGGAGGTCCACCTGAAGCATGGCTGCTCTCAAGGCAGAGATAAAAGGGGGGTTTCGTTCTCATTCTATTACCATGAACGCCTTACTTTGAGGAATTCCTGAAATCACACCATTATGCTATGTTACGAAATGTCATCTCCGTTTGTAGAAATATCCTATTGTGGGCGCACAGGAGGAACGTGAACGAGCAGAATGCAAGCTGCTGTATTTCTGTAGTTTATGCATTCTTTAGCAAGACATGTGCTCTCCTGTCACAACATAAAGCTGCTTTTTGTGTTCAAATATAGCACTAAATGCTAGATTTGCAGTTCACGTAATTTTTCAATTTTTTTCAAATTTACACAAAATTAAATTATGCAAATTTCGTAGACCCTGACTCTGTACTTATGAATTTCTTCATGTAGTGAGGATGGTTTCAAAGAAAAGAGACATGTTAGCAATATCATAAATGTTTAAACTGATTGGAAAAATAGAAGTGCAGGTACTCCTTGTCCCAGAGTACCTGTATGCTACTGAGAAGGGCTGATAGTCTCCCAATAAAAGCATTGTAGCAGTGCTGAGAAGTGCCAGTGATATCGCTTTAAAATTAAAGAAGCACAGGTACTAAGGAGCTCATTTATGAGCAAATGATGCAGTGCAGAACAAGAAGTAAACTTGCTGAGCTGCACTGCTTGACAAGCAGAGGACAAGAATGCGCCATATTTAACTCAATACGCCTCATTCTTGTCCTTTCCCTTGCGCTTGTGCCTTTTTGGCAGCCTAGCGCCAACACAGGCACCCAAACGCAGGCACCCATGGTTCCTGTGTTGCATGCAGGATTTTTTTGTGCAGGAAGGGGCAATTCCTACACAAAAGCATTACTGGGAAGCATACTGTAGCACACATAGAAAGAGGAAGGAACGAGGAGAAATTGAGATGTTTCTCCTCGTAATGCCTCCCTTGGTAGGTGTAAGATTTTGGCGCATTTTCAGGCGCATTCCCAGGTTTCAAGATGTTGTAAATCTGAGGATGTGCCCAAATCCATGGAAGTTGCGTGGGAACACCCATGGAACGCCTAGCCGGGGCAGAGAAATGCATCGATTAACACTGTGTTGCTTTACTCTAGATTTTTTAAGCCACTCAGAGCCAAGCAAACTGACTTTGCATGGCTTTAAAAATCTGACTTAGAGGTTTGCGTCACGCATGTACCACGTTACATGGTGCAAACATGATGCAACCCTCTCATAAATAAGCCCAAGTAGCTGATAGGACCTACCCATTGAAGGCACTTGTTCTACTATTACTCCTCCTCCTCGTAGTCCTCTGGTCTTCTACGCAGGTATTGTGGTTTTGCTGCTCTTGTAGTGGATTAATGTCTCATTCTATGATTGTTTATAAAAGTACACTTCTGCCACCTAGTGGCACTTTGAGATACTGAGGAGAGAAATAGTAGCGAGGTCCTCTGAAAGCAGCAGCGAAAGAGCTAAACGCACTGGGGACCTGTATTCATACAGAACACAAAACTATTTTCTAAAAAGTGAATGGTGGGGGGCGTGGTTTAGCGCGCAACCAAGATGGCCGTGTGTTTCTAAGCTCCGTCGGACCTCCGGTGCGGACGCTTCTTCAAACATGCTATTAGTGTGATTTTTGTTCACCGTATAGCAGAAATCGGCGGCGGAACAGCTGGAGAGCCTTGGGGACGATTTGCAAGCGTTCAGTTCTGCTCCTTCTGCGAGTTTCTCCATGACGCTTTTCCCCTCATACCGGAGCACTAAAATGGCGCCCATTATGGCATTTTGCTGATACACGGTCCGTGTACATTAATTACTTGGGCTCCTGATTGGT
This sequence comes from Calotriton arnoldi, assembly GCA_963921515.1. Taxonomy (NCBI): domain Eukaryota; kingdom Metazoa; phylum Chordata; class Amphibia; order Caudata; family Salamandridae; genus Calotriton; species Calotriton arnoldi. Next base: position 5,471 of record CAWUFW010027668.1, on the reverse strand, counting down.
CTCTGTGTGCACTCCCTTTACTGATTGAGGTATGGTGTTGCTATTTTTTCCTACCTCTTCATGTTATGTGCTGAAGTTTTGAGAAGGTATTATTATTATTTTTTATTTTTTTTTGCTGCGATAGCCTTGTTACAAGATTGCGGCTGCTGACAGGATTTATTGGATCTTTTGAAGTCTACTTGACAGCTTCATTACACAGTTGAGTGTGCCTCGGTGGGACTAAATTATCTCTTCTGCCATCTTTTGTCTGCCACTTCAAGTCTTTGGCGTTTATTCTGCTTATTACCGGTTGTACAAAATTTACTTCATTTCCTGCAGCTGGATGGTATCTGATATTTTTTAAAGTGTCATATGCCTGTTGACGTACTTTCCCAGCGAGTTTCTACTTTTTTGAAATATCCTTCTCTGTGTGTGACGCCTGCAGTATGCCTGAAGGTGGTTTCATCACTCAGGCATTACTACTCCGTTTCCCACTATATCTTTTTATTGTTCTCTGTGCTCAATACGCTACAACTACGCTTTTTTCAGTCAGTTGTTGTACCCATTATACTTGTTTCCAATGGCTGAGGGCATAGGTATCCCCTCCAAGGACAGAGATTCCAAAGGTCATCTGAAAAGGTCCAAACTAAGGTCTCCCACCCCGGAATCTCCACCTAAGAGTAGTCTGGACTCCGCTTCGACTCTAGACACGATCCTGCTTAAACTCAATTCAGTTCATGACATAGCACAGAGTACTAAAACGAACACAGATTTACTTCAAATTGAGGTAACGGCAATTGTTAATGATCTCAAAAACCTCTCATTACGTGTCTCCAATGCAGAAACTCGAATAAGTACTGTTGAGGATTTTACCAACAAACAAGCTAAACATGCTCATGGTTTAGAACGCTCTTTGGCTTCCTTGAGGCGAGACCTAACTGAGCAAGAAGACAGAAATCGTAAAAGTAACCTTCGTATTTTTGGTCTACCGGAGGACTGTGAAAAATCTGCTTCTTCTGTGCTGGATTTTCTACTTACCTGGATCCCTACAGTTCTGAATATTTCCTTTCACAAGGACTTTGAAATAGAACGTGCTCATAGAGTTCCCACTTTTAAGCCTAAGTTTCTATCTTCTCCAAGACTGGTGATTTTTAAACCTCTGCGCCATCAACACACTGAGCAAATCCTGACCCAAATAAGGAAAATTAAAACCCTACAATGGGAAGGACACAGAATATCAATGTCGCAGGACTTTGCCAGAGACACTGTCGTTCTTCGTAAAGGTTTCTTAAATCTACGTAAAAGGCTCATAGATGTGCATATTCCCTTTTCCTTTGCAGGTCCTTCACGATTTAGAATAACTTTCAGAGGGCGCTCACAGATTTTTTATGAACCCTCAGAACTTTCTACTTTTCTGGATAATCATTCTGAATCACAGATGGACTCCGAGTCTCTTCCTGGCACCTCCCATCCTTAACGTCTTTCTCTGCCTGATACGTTGGTTCCTTGCTCTCTATGCCTTACCACTAGTATGTGGTTAATATTGTTCCTCTGGTTTCTTGTTGTATGCTAACTATATAATGTCAAGGTTATTAGCTTTATGTTGATTATTCTTATTTCACTAACTTTTTCCTTTACAGGTTTTACGGTCTATCATATTATTATGATGGACTCTTCAGAATTTCCATTCAATATGTTGGTTCTACTTTGGTGCTATCCTGTTATTTATCCGTTGTACATGTGTCTCTCTTTTTCTTTCTTTTCTCCTCTTATGTCTCTGACTTTTTCCATCCTCAATTCTGGTCTCTCTTTTCCTACTTTCAATATTCTTTTTCTTTCTTGGCTTGTTTTCCATACTCATGCTCTTTCTCGGCATATCTCACTTTTTACTTCTCTTATTCCTCCTCTCTCCCTATAATCTTTTGCTGGTGATAATTTTTTATGTGTGCTTACTATTTATTTCTATTTTTCTTCACTCTGGTCCTTCTTATACATATATACGTTTTGTATGTATACTTCTTTATGCATTGTCTTTATTTCCTGTCTCCATTGCTTTCATTTTTTATGTCTTCACGTCATGAATTACATTCTATATTATTGTCTATATATTCTAGTACTGATCTCATGAGGTTTTCCATTCTGGTATGTTTGTCTCGCTCTTGTTTTCAGATTTATAAGGCTTCTTATTGCTATTTATATTACCTCGACTTGCCATTTCTTGCATTATTTATTAGTATTTACTATACCTTAGGCTGTTACTTACAATACTTACTTGCTGACCAAAAACCAGCTGGACTATTCCTAGTTGAAACCTGGCTTAACGATACGTCCGCTCCGGATATTCTGGACGCTACACCCGAAGGCTATGTGATTCTTAGGGTGGATAGGTCTGGCCAGAGGGAGGGGGTCTTGCTGTGATTTTCAGGAGAGTACTTCAGCTTAAACTGGAGAAACTCCCGCTCTCTAGCTGCGAAGCAGCTTTTTAGCCTGACTATCACTAGCTCTAGATCTGTTTCTGGGCTCCTTATCTATAGACCTTCTGGCCCGGGAGAACCTTTATTGATGAGCTTTTGGAAACACTACCCCAATATGCCCTCCCCTACTCTAACTTTCTCCTATTGGGGTATTTTAATCTGCATTTAGAAAATAAAGGCTGTAAAGAATCGGCTGAGTTTCTATTAGGACTTCAGGCATTGGGCCTTAATCAATTGGTCCACACTTCCACACATAATAGAGGAATCACTGACAGAATACCGAGGAGCTAAATATCGACCTACAAAAATATCGGTGACAAAATATCGACTACCAGAATATCGAATTCCTATCTACAAACAGGTAAGTACAAAAATATCGAATCCAAAATATCGTTGTAAATAATATAGTTTGCTAAAATCTCGACTTTTTTAAATGTCTTAAAAGTAATGTAAAATTAATGAAATAATAAATATAATTAAGTAAAACTTACTTAAAAATACTTAAATACCCTTAAAATTAATAAATAATAAATGTAAGTTAATACAAAAAATAAACATGCATTTAATTTTTTTATTACATATATATTAACTTAATATTTTAAAAAATCAATATTTTTAATAATTAAATGTTAAAAACATAATTTTAAATATAATTACATATATATATATAAACCTATAATATAAATATAAAAATAAATTATATATAATAAATTAAAACATTAAAATTATTATTTATTTTTTTAAATTATATTTGACACTATATTAAATATAACAATACTGAAAAGATTGCATATCGTAAAGATAAAATTACTATTCCCACTCCAGTGAGTGCAACAGTAGGAAAGCATTGTATAGCGGGAGGGTAAAAATTACTATTCCCACTCCAGTGAGTGCAACAGTAGGGAAAGCGTTGTATAGCGGGAGGGTAAAATTACTATTCCCACTCCAGTGAGTGCAACAGTAGGAAAGCGTTGGATAGCGGGAGGGTAAAAATTACTATTCCCACTCCAGTGAGTGCAACAGTAGGAAAGCGTTGGATAGCGTAGGGGAATAATTTAATATACCCACTCCTGCAATATAATTAAAATTAATTAACAATTAATAATTTAAAAAAATTAATTTACCTCCCACCATTTTCCCCTATAAACATTACCACAATATTGTAACATATTAATAAATTAACATAATTAATTACCAATTCATTAATTAACTAATTACAATTAACAATATAATTAATAACAATCAAATCTAAATTAATTAACACAATTAACACTATAAAATAACTTTAAAAAATTATAAAATAACAAATAATAAAAAATACATAAAAATAAAGTACTTCCTACCCTACTCCCTATCAACCCTCAACCCACTGATAAAAAAGTACACAATTAACATATTTGCAAATTAATTGTTAATAATGAATATCTAATTAATTACTAATTAATAAAAAAATACACAATTAACATAATTACCAATTAATTATTAATTGTTATTAATCAATTTATAATTAATTAGTAATACATTGATTAACGTACTTAACAATATAAATTATTAAATATTAAATTATTAAGTGCTAAGATAATAAATTAATTAATTTCAATTAAATTACTTCCCACCCTATTCCCCTATAAACCCACAACCCGCTACAGACTTAAATTACGCACAAAATATTAAACATATAGTTAATTAATTCCAAATAATGCTAAAAATATATATTATAATTAAATTACTTCCCACCCTATTCCCCTATAAACCCACAACCCGCTACGGAATTAAATTACACAAAAATTAATTAACATAAAATTCCTTACTTTTACAAAATTCTAACATACATGACAAAAATAATACATACTTTTAACACATATACTAACACTTAAAACACAAAAAAAAATCGATATTACTAACTTCGATATTTTGGAAATCGATATTTCTTACCTGCATTTCGATATTCTGCACCACTATATTTTGCAATTCGATATTCTGTCCATTCTATATAAAAAACTCGATATTCTGACCAGTCGATATTTTTTTTTCGATATTGTGACTAGTTACCATAATAGAGGCCATGCGTTAGATAATATTTTTACAAATTGCACAGAGATAGTTGCTGCACCGCCGGTCCCTGTAGCTTGGTCTGACCATTACCTACTTCCTTTTAGTATATTGACTCCGGGTCAGGCCCTCCACTCGCAGGGTAGGGGCTCCAAACCTATGTTGGTCCGGAGATGGGCCGCATTAACCCAGGATGCCTTTGAAGAAGCACTGGCTGGTTGTCCTCCTGAATTAGGGGACAGTATCCAGATAGCTGATAACTCAATATCAAGTTGGATGACGGAGGCTGTGGATTCCCTGATACCGCTGAAACAATGTAAAAGTGGGCGTGTATCCGCCTCTGCGAAATGGTTTTCAGGCGAACTGGCGCAAATGAAATCCAGCTGTAAGCGTCTTGAATGCCAGTGGAGGAAGAGCTATTGGGATGTAAACAGACAGAAGTATTTAGAGGCTCTGAAGCTCTACCATCGTCATATCAGAGAGTGCAGAGGGAATACTATGCAGGGCAAATTAAGCTAGCTAAAAATTCCACTAAGACCATTTTTCAGGTAGTGAAACAACTATCCTCTCTGGAACGGGTGACAGCTGCGCTTCCTAGCTTCTACGGATTATTGTAATAATAATGTCAGCTGACTATTTTATTGGAAAGATAGATAAGATATATGCCACCTTTCCAGATAGTAGTAGGAGTCATGTCCCCACGCCTGGTGTGGAGGCACCGTGGACCGAGGATAAGTTTGTCCTCTGTCTCTCTGGTGGAAAATGAGGTCCTTGGGTTGATGGAGGCTGTGAAATCTGGGTCACCTCTGGACCCGGCCCCTCAAAAATTCTGCAACTAGGAAGAAAATTATTGCCCCTGTTCTCACCTTGCTACTGAACCTGTCCTTTAGCACGGGCAGGTTCCTAGCAATTGGAAACATGCCATGGTGGTCCCATTGTTGAAGAAACCCTCATTGGACCCCGCTT
>CAWUFW010027667.1:0-25569 GCA_963921515.1 Calotriton arnoldi | reverse complement strand
TCTGGCAGAATGTTCCCGTTAGGACAGGACGTTTAGCGCTAGGTAGGAGTAGCTTTAGGTGCAAAACAATATGGTTGAATTATTTGTATTTTCCACCATTCTAATAATGCTTGTTACAATAGTATCTCTCATATGTCTAACAATCGTAATTCATGTTTTATTTGCAAAGATTAGATGGGTGCAATAAATCTTTGAACATTTATTGCTGTTTTCTTTTCTATATATAACTTTAGGCATGCAAAAGTGTAATATGAAAAGGAAGATCTGTTTCCACAACTTACTTGGGGAATCAGAGTGCTAATGTTCGAAGTTATTGACAACATCTATCACTCTGGAAGTTTAGGAGTTTAGATATGGTACTGTGAGCTAGTCAAACCAACATTTACTGATTATATCATAGGACTCATTCCCTGAATTATGAAGTTTTGTTGAACCAAAAACACAGTTCTACGAAATTTGTAGAAACCGTGCAACATGGTGCCACCAACGTTTGTGTCTTGGTACCTATTTAATGGGTCTCCTGAGCTGTATCTTGCGTGTGCCCAAAGCTCCTTTATGGCCTTTAAATGGAGACGTCTGTTGTGATAAAGGTTTATCCTCCTCAGGTTAATAGGAAGCACCTATTTATTCCTGCAAGTTGTCCAAGCTTGGATCTTTTAAAAGGATAGTTCCCTATGGTGTTTACTGTCTTTGAAATCCAATCTTTAAATTGGCGCAACCAGTTAACTTTCCTATTAATTGCAGACCAGCAGTAGCTGCTCATTTGACTAGATATGGGCTCACCATTGGCGGTGGAGAAGTCACCTTCGTGGTTGGGGCACATGAAGCTTATAGGTGTGGGTTACATTTGCTGCAGTCAATGCTAATTCTAATACATTTCATACCTATACTGAGCTGTAGTTCCAGCCAACTATGGACCGTAAAAATATTTAGAAATCCTTTAACTTACGAGAAACATCAGAATTGGTTCCTAGGTGCCCCCGCCCACATACTTATCAGCATGTTAGACTGGGCTCTCTCAGTAACATGGCCACTCTTAGCAGGCTATATGCCATATCCAGACGCACAAAACTTGAACCAGCAAGAAACATTGGCTCAGTTCACTCATTTAGTTGGCCGTATGGATGTCTCATGCAGTACATTTTGCGCACCTTAAATACTGCCCCAGCTCGGGTCCCTCTGGCTGGTCAGACACAGTTAGCTGTGCCCATTATTAATCCTGTTATGATTAATGCCTTTATGGGTACAAACCCAGCCAAACGTGAGGAAATTGTGTTTTGGATTGCACAAAAAACAAACCAGCTTGAGGCAGTTTTTCCCCATTTGGAATCCCAATAAACATTTACAATTGCCACTATGTATTATGTATCTTACACTTGGTGTGGTTCCTCCAGTTGAGGAGTGTAATACATGGGGCACTGTCTTTGCCTGTCCCTATACCATTACTCATGGTACTCCGTCAATTGCTGTTTTTCCCGAAGTACTGGAGCAAATTCAGAATAAATATGGTGCAGCTCCTGCCCTGGATTTGGGGATGAAATTAATTGACAATTTTGCCAGAATATCCTCAATTATTTTAAGTAAAATCAAGGGGGAGGCAGCCTCTTTAACCATATGCCAACGTCTTGCTGCGGTCCCAGCTGTGGATCAGGAATGCGAGCTGCCTAAAATAATATTTGAAATATATACCTCTCTAGGTCGAGATAGTTTGAGCACTAGGGCTAGTAAGCATCAACTAATGGGCAAAACAGAAATTGAATATACCAAGCAGACACCTGAGTCCTTTAAAAAAAACGCTGGGATAAAAATAAAGAAAAAGAAAAGTTAAAATTCGGACTGGATCTCCACAACCGAAGTCTTCTAGACACTGTTACAATTTACGGGACAGTGAACAAATTCGCCTGATAGGTATCAGTATTCTGACACGTGTCCTTCTCGTTCCAAGAAGGACTCTTCAGACCAGCGGTAAGAGAGAGGGGGTCGAGGCGATCGTGGGCAGGAGGAGTATGTGAAATCAAAGACGGACTCACAGCACTCCTCTGATGACGGCATTAAAAAGGAGGACAAACCTCCTCGATATAAAGTGCAATTTAAAAAGAAGAAAGTGACTGGTATATCTGTTAAACATGGCACTAATGCTCAGAACACTTCATGCAAACAAGACGTGGACAAGAAGTCTTTTCGACAGTGCAGCAGAAGTCGCAGTAGTTCACCAAAATCTTCAAGAGTTTCTGGTGGTGAGTGCGACTGATGAATACCTGCAAGTTGAAACCCCAGATCAGTAGGTTAGCCTCCTGATAGACTTGATGATTTGGATTTACAAATCTAGGGCAACATACCGCATACTATTAAAGTAATTTTCTGGTTCAATTTGACTGATTAACATTATCATCAAATAACTTTATTTTGCATTACAATAAAGAATGCATAAAAGTACATATAAAATATCGTTGTATATGATACAAAGAACCATAGTTAAAGAAATAATGACAGTACATATCAGCCAATGAACGATTAGGTTAAGAATTTCATATTAAAAGCACAAAGAATAGCAGCAAACATCAAGTTTCAAATCAATCATTTTAAAATACTAGAAAAGGTGTACTATCGAGCTTTGCGAGGTTTTATAGATGCCAATAAAAACGATGACAATGCATAACACACAAACGCGTTTTTTAGTTGATAGAAAGTGGAAAGTGCAAGTGTAAAAAAACGGAATGAGAATTTATTTATAAGTGGCACAATAAAATTCTTTCTATTGTATAAAATGGACAAAAAAAGAGGATTTGCTCAGTAGATTGAATTGCCTTATCATCACAGGGGCAAGGCGGTAGATCGTTTATAGAAAAACCATTATTCGGATGGCCCAACATTAGCGGGATATAATTAAATACAAATCTAGTCAAAATGTGGCGATGCTGTCTGTTCTCTACGAACACTAGATAAGAGCTAGAGTCTAGGTGAATATGCGGGAGACTATCATAGATCTTAACAGATTGCTTGCCTCTATATCTATCCCATCTTTCTGCGACCGCTTTCTTTAAAAAGATATCTTTTAAACGTGTTTTAGGGAACTTTCGGCATAAGGACGGAGAGTCATATAAAAATGCAAGCCCCAATGAGACAAGAGTATGATGAACATATGAAAGCCAGGGGATTTATAAGCTTGATCTAGGTTCATAATATCTGTTAGGGTCTTCTGATTCAGATCAACTGAGCTTTTTTCCAGACTCAAAGCCATAAAGTGAGTGGGGCCAATTTAATAGCATCAGTGATAAAAGGCAAACTCAATTCCTTATGAGCGATACAATTATTGCCTGCTAAAGGGAGTGAGAGCAATCTTTTAACAAATTTATCCTCTATGATTTGAAGTGCCCTCACCTCCGATATCCCCCATATAGCTGCTCCGTATCTGGCAATTGAGACAGTTTTAGCCATATAGATTTTGGACATTTTTACTATTGGTTTACATCCCAATTTCTTGGAAAATCTAAAAATGGCAGCAATACTTTGGGCCATGAGATTAGCTCGTGTCTGCAACATCTCCTTCCAGTTCTGCTTGGAATCAAAAACAACCCCTAAATAATCAAAACAATGGACTTGTTCTATTTTGTCCCCGGAAAGATGATAGCTTAGCTGCTTCTTATTTGGACCCCCGATGACATAATATATGTTTTTGCTTTATTGACATGCAGGTCCAGTTTAGTCATAAAAGCGGAATATAAAACAATCAAATTTTGCAGAGCCAGAGGGGTCCATGCCAGCAAAACAGCATCATCTGCGTAAAGCAGAATTGGCAGGGGAGTTGTCAGTACATGGGGAGTATCTTTCGCAGTGTTACTCAAGGCAATATTTAAGTTATTAGTGTAGAGGGCAAACAGAAACGGCGCCAAAACGCACCCTTGTCTGATGCCCCTTTTGATTTTAAAGGAATTTGTGCATTCGCCATACCTCCCATAGCAGACCATGGCAGAAGCATTCCTGTATAGATCCCTGATAAACTCAATAATAGCCTCGTTTACTCCCATTTCCTTCAAGATGAACCAGAGTTTGCTATGAACAGCACAATCAAAGGCCTTAGAAAGGTCCATAAAGGCCATGTATATGGAGCCCTTTTTTGCCCAAGTTTACTTTTCTACCATCAGGGTCAAATTAAGACACTGGTCAATGGTTCCCCTGCCCTTCCTGAACCCATACTGTGCATCCGAGAGAATCTTTTTATCCTCCGCCCAAGCTTCCAATTTATTTAGTAGTAACCTACCCATTACCTTGGCCGTGCTGTCAAGCAATGAGATTGGTCGACCAGACTGAGCTATTTCATTAAAAACCGCATTTAACAAAGGAGCCCAAAAGGGAATATTGGAGAGAAAAATGTCCATAGGGACCCCGTCAGGGCCTGGCGCTGCCAGGGGTGGCGATTGAGTCAGCGCCAGTATGATTTCTTCAAGCTCGAATGAAAGATAGGAAGGCGACTTATTAGATGGGCAGCTAACTGACAGACTCGAAATGTCTGAGAGTTTGAAGATTTCCTGGAAGTACCTTATCCAGGAGTCCTCGTCGATATGTGTATCCATAGAAGGTCCTCCATGATCATTTAAAAATGGGGTATTAATCACCTTCCAAAATGCATTATTATCGCGAAGTGCGGAAGCTCGTTTTAAATTGTCCCAGGCCTCAGCTTTTATCTGTTTTAATCTAGACACTCTCATAGTTATATAGGCTTCCCTCAAAGTACGAATAAGGCCTCTATCCCTTGGTATAGTTTTAAGAGCTAATCGTAGGTTATTTGAGGCTGTAACACAGGACTTATCAAACCAATGATGCTGCGGAATGGCTCTTGCCGGCACTGGACGTGTCAGTTGTAACTTGATAAAAGTTAAGAGATTACTGAATGCCTCGACTACCTGGGTTTGACCTGCCAGAGGGTCCAAGCAGAAATTAATATTCTCTAGATTTGTCGAAATAAGATTAGTAAATTTGACTGATCAATACAACATTGTCTCGGCTAGAAATGTTTGGCCCCCTGAGTTTGTTCGAAATGTACCACGGGGCGAGGATGTAATTCTACCTTCCTTTTCTATTCTTGTTTCTGAAGATACTAAATGTATTTATTGAAAGTTTAATGGTATTACAGTAAGCGAAATCAATGGCAAAGAGTCAGTCAGGCAATTTTCTATAAAAACATAAAGCTTAAAATAAAATGCAAATGATGAAATAGGCGAGTATATTATAATTCAGCTCAGTATATAAATCAGAGATCTGAGTGGCAGCGTGTAGCCTTCTTGGGATCAGGGGAGAGTGACCCCCAACATCCTTTGGGTAACACTTATTTTATTGGTTGAATACAGTAAGTTTCATACATTTGGTGTTTGGAAGAAACGTTCAGATGGATCTCACCCGAATACAGAAAAACGGTCATGCACGCCCTTATCAGCAGCAAACTGGACAACGGCAACGCTCTCTACTCCGGAATCAACAAGAAACTTCTTCATAAGCTCCAGACCATCCAGAACGCCGCAGCCAGATTAGTCCTAGACATACCCCACCACCACCACATCACCCAACATCTCCGCGATCTCCACTTGCTCCCTATCGAAAGAAGAATAACCTTCAAGCTCCTCACCCACGCTTACAAGGCCCTCCACAACATTGGACCCATATACCTAAATGACCACCTATGTAAAAAAAAAGCAATTGCATTACATACGCTCTGGTATTACTAAAATCTACATTTTGGAAGCACCATTTTATCTAAAACTATCTGCACATTTTGCAGCATTCTATCCTACACTGTGTGTAATGCAAGTATAAAATAATGACTTACATATTCACAGTGCTTTCTGTCACAGGCTGTGACCTCATAGCACCAAAAATACACATCACTATTCTCCACTGCACTAATCAAGATTTAATTCTGTGGCTCTCTGGTTACACACAGACCTCTGCACTGCATTAACTAATAGAGGTTTCATAATGTACTACAGTGCATTTCCCACTGAGTAACAACTTTTTTTTATTTATTTTTCATTTACGCTGCCCATTATTTTATATGTAGATACCGGATGGTGAAAGACCTAAAAAAAAAGTACATAATATTTTGGGGCTTATTTATGAGAGGCTTGCATCGCCAGAGCATCACTTTTTTGATGCTCCAGTGGCGCAATTGTCTGAACCATACCTATGAGGCGGTGCAAAGTCACCCTGCATGGCTTTGCATGGCCTCATAGATATGGAGTAAGACATAGCAGCGCAAGTCACTGCGTTGCCTTACTCTGCGTCAAGGAGGTGTTCCATTGGCTTTGCCTAAGGTTCCCACGCAACACCCATGGATTTTGATGCTGCCCCATATTTACAAAATCACATAAACCTGGGGCAGCTCCAAAAACGGACGCCTTCCCAGTGGAGGCATAATGAGGAGAAATGTTTTCATTTCTCCTCGTTTTTTCCTCTTTCCATGTGTGCCGCATTCTGCAGTTCACATAGAAAGAGGAAAACGCCTCTCAGGATTGTTTTCGTGAAGGAAGGTGCCCCTTCCTGTACAAAAACAATCCTGCCTGTGTTGGTGCTAGGCAGCAATGTGTGCACCAATGCAAGGGAAAAGGACAGGAATGCACCGTATTTCATAAATACTCTGCATTCCTGCCCTTTCACATTGGCATAGGGCAGCAAGAAGACTTGCGGCGCTGGCCTATGCCAATTCCTCATAAATGAGGCCCTTTGTTTTTACCTGACCTTTGGTTTGTTAAACACTGTTTAATATTATTTCCCCATCGTAAAAATTATTTACTGTGGGAATTAGGGCTGTTTATGGTTGTCGATAGTTATCGATGAGGTTCTAGAAAATTTTGTCAGAAAGGGGTCCTTACACCTAAAAACGTTTGACAAGGGGGTCTCGGCATCAATATGTTTGAAGACCTCTGCCCTAGACAGTCACACCCAAAGGGAGCTCCGGTCTGACTTGATGGGCCTGAATGGGTCATCCTGGCAGAATGGGAGGGAGAAGCTGGACACAACCTGACACTTACACCTGAATAGTCTGTGTCCTATCCCGACACAAAGGGCTGCATACGCCTCTAGAGTGAGTCTGGAGCCATGTTTTGGAAGGGAGGACCTCTGTACACTTCAAAGACCTTGGGCCATATTATCAAGAACGGCGATAACATTATCGCCACTTTAGCGGCAGGAAACTTCCGCTAAAGCGGCGATAAGGGGCTTGATAATATGCCCTAGAGAATTCCAATAGAAGCCCAGGTTCTGGTGTGAAGGACCACAAACCTGGGCTTCTATTGGTATGGTGCACAAATTGGACATGTGCCTTTTAAGTTTTAAATGTCCTGGTAGTTAAAAACTCTTAAACTCATTTTTTCAATGCTGCGACGCCTACCTCTCCCTTAGGATAACATTGGGTTACTTTATTACATTTAATAAGTGAAGACTTTTGTTTCAGAACAAGTAGAGATGCCATACATGGTCTCTACAAAATTGTAAGTTTAAATCCTCTTTAATGGTAAAGTCAGATATTAAGCCACAATTCTAAACAGTCACTTTTAAAAAGTTGGTATTTTCTTGTCCTAATCATATGCCTGCAGCCTTAGTCGTGGGACAAATTATGAGATGTAGTTGGCCTCTATATACTCCTCGCAGACAGTATCACAAAGGGAGACTGAGCAGGGTGGGCCATCCTGCCAGCATGAGAGGGGCGGAGCTGTTCACAGCCCCAATTACATTCCAAAGGAGCTTCCTTAGCGCACTGACAAGGAACTTCACACTAGCCTTTTGTCACCCCCAGACTTCCTGGGACCAGGGCAGGGAGGAAGGAAATTCCCAAACCATCTGTGTGGGGAAAACTTCAAAAGTTTCATCCACTTCAGAGCTGGCACTAGGTATAAAAAATAGGGTCATCAGACCCACTCTGCAGTTCAACCATGGACCTGCCGAGGACACACAGAAGGCCTGCCATGTACTTCAGAGGCCTGCCCTGCTGCTTCCAGAGGCCTGCCCTGCTGCTTCCAGGGGACTGTCCTGCTGCCTGAACCCTGCCTTATAACCTTAGAGGACTGCCCTACTGCTTGAGGCCTCCCTTGCTGCTTGAACCCAGGCAGGGGCGGTGCGTCCATTGGGGCGTTGCCCCACTAACCACATGGCCACGGAGGAAGATTAACTTCACCGCCAGGCGCGTCCTGACTCAAAATCCGAGTCAGTCAGGAGGACGCGTCGCTGAAGGGGGTGGGGCAGCACTGGAGGGTTGGGTTTGTCGTGACGTTGACTTCACTGAGTGACAGCAGCAGCAGGGCAGGCCCAGTGCGCATGTTCAGGTTTGGGCTGATCATTTTTCTGACCAGCCCGAACATGCGCACTTGTATAGCCTTCAGTGCCCTGCATTAGGAGAGCGAGCGAGGGCGAGGGCTGCTACTGGCCAGTGGCCGCAGCCCCCGGTCTCCTATGGGCGGAGACAGTCCGTGCTCTAGCCAATCCTGGCGCTGCTGGAGCAGCGTCTGGATTGGTTGAGAGGGGTTGCACGGTGCACCAGCCACTCACGAAGGCGGTGGCGGACCCAGGCACAGGAACACACAGCAGATGCGGCGCGGACCCGGCGGCGGTCAGGTAAGTTTTCACTTTTTAAAAAAAACTTTATTTTTAACCCCCCACCCTCGCGCGACCTCTCCCACCCGACCCGCGCGTATTGCGAGCCGCAACTGTCCTACACGAATACCACTGGGACTCGGCTCATTATGTGCACCAAGGACTGAAGAGTGAGACGGGCAGGCTGCCTTTCCTCGTGAGCTGGGGATCGCGAGGAGTGGGATGTGGGACTCTGGGGCCCCGAGGGTCGGGGTCGGGGATGTGAGGGCAGAAGGGTGCACACTGCCGTGCAGCCCTCCAGATCAGGTATGTGCTCGGCTCCTATGTGGGGTTCTCTGTGGGTGGCCACATTACACCGTCTGCCCAGTAAACAGTTACCATCGCGGTAAAGAAGAGCGCTAATGTATAAGCTTAAATGTCACCCTGCGGTGTCTTGTGTTCTTTTCTTCATTTGAACCTAGACAAGTTCAGCTGAAATACCTGTTGACTGTGGTACCTTGGGAGTGGTACACAAGACAATTTACTTTACATCTTTACCCAACTCGCCGCCGTTTTCTGGAATGTGCTTTCATTCTTGCCTGGCTGCACATGTTTCTGCACTGTAACACATGTCAAGTGACACAGGACTGTCCCATTGATGCAAATGTCCCGCTTTCAATAAGACACATGATATGTTATTTTTTACAATTTACAGACACTGACAATGTTGTTGCACAATGGAACTAAGGCAAAGTGGGCTAAAATGATTGAACAGGAGCACACGATGTGGTCTGGATAGTAAAGTGGTAAATTTTGTGTCATATGTACGTGTGGGCTGGAGTTATCATCAGCCTGGTGCTTCTATTGGTGTGCTGGGGAACAGTCGGCATTTTATTTAGTTATTGAGTTTTATATAGCGCGAACATGACCCTTTTGGGTATCAGTACATTTCAAAATATGTTTATTGTGTGAGACTGTGACCCATAATCTCACATTTAAAATGTATCTTTAATGTATGGGAATTAGAATTTAGTGGCTCTAATCTCATTGCTCACAATGCACCTTCTGTGCCCATCCATGGTTGTGAAACTGATTTGTCGTTTAGTCCCATACATTTTCACTCTATTTTATGACACGTCACACGAGGGTGTGGTTGCCCATAGTGATTCTCGTTGGTTGCTTCTTCTGGGATTGTGCATGATATCATTTGGAGTGGCTTGAAACACCTGTTACATTTACTGGATTGATGTGTAAAATGAGAAGCATAAGTCTATTTTTGCCATCAGAGAGTGATGGACTCATCTACTCACTGCTTTGTAATCTGTGCTGTCCCTGTGCATTAGTTTGTCCTCTTTTCAATTGCTATATGTTTGTGTAGTGTATTCCATCTCTTGGGGTTTTACAGGGTAGGTTTGTGCTGTTTATATTTTAATTCTGGATGTGAGGAAACTCGATTATTGCTTTCCGGAATGGTGAAAAAATCATTGAGAATACTGCTTATGAGAAGAATTTATTATTGCATTCTCGCACAGCTTGAAATGTGGAATGTTTGGAAATATGTGCGGTTTTGTGGCCACGTCATATAATGTCATTTTGGATCGAATGAAGCAGGGATGTCCCGAGTTGCTTCACAAGAGCTTGAATTTAGCCATAATTTCAGGATAACCAAAGAATATGTAAATGATACAATTTAGATAAACTTTATGCATGATTGTCATATGTGTATATAATAAAATCTGATATGAATCCATTCCAACCTTCATGGACCAACATTGGACATCACTGCCAGAAAGGGCCTCTGTGGTGGAGCTAGTCTGGTAACATTGGCCCCTTTTAATATACATTGGCTATGACCATGTGTGTTGTCGGACTCTCTCTCGTCGTGGTGATGCCTGGGGATGCCATTGGGCCACGTACAGGCCTTCAGACTCTATGTTAACTAGATTTTCATTTCTGTGAGGAGGTTGTTTTCGATGCTATGAATGAATTCACATATGTCCAAAAAGCAACCAGCAGCTACTTGTAAAGTGTTCATTAGCTTTCACACTCATTTGTTTTTCGGTATATATTTCTCTGATGAAACAGTGTGCATCTTTGAGTGCAGTGCAGCGAAGGGTGAGTGATGTCTGTGTGAGTACAGGTTGAGTAGTGTGCCTGTGTGAGTCCAGGGTGAGTTATGTGGATGGTTGAATGCAGGCTTACTGATGTGTCAGGGAAGGGTGAGTAATGGGTCTATGAGTGCAGGGTGAGTAGTGTGCCTATGTGAATGCCGGGAGAGAGATGTATCTGTGCAAGTGCAAAGAGACTTGTCTGGCTACTCCCAGAGATGTGTTCGCCAAGCCACCTCTTTCTCAAATTTGCTTGAAAATGCACCATTTGCCCACTCTTTTTTCAAAATTTTCTCGGGGGGGGGGAGGGAGAACCCCCCGAACCCCCCGAACCCCCTGTAGGTGGTTCCGGCTCGCTCGCTACGCTCGCTCGCCACAGTGCAGTATTTATGCCCCACCACTTTCAAATGTCACCAGCCGCCCCTGAACCCAGGACTGCCAGAGTGACTCCAGGGGCTAGTTGCCTGGCCTCCTGTCCTGAGCCACAGGGACATAACAGGCTCCAACCATTTAAACCCTGCACCTCGACCCTGCCTGAAGTGAGTCCTTCTCTCCACATGGTGCCCACCCAGTTCTGGAACAGAAGACCGGGACCCACTTGCTCACTGATCTGCCCACGGTGCATCGCCGCTTGGCCTGACTTTGGGGTAGCTCATTCTGTATTCTTCTCTGCAAAAGCAAGTCCTGTTCCGCGGCTCCTCGCAGAAGGGGTATCCGGCCTCATGGAGCCATCCTCAGATAGAACGTGCTGCTTTATGCCGCTGTATATTTTTAACTTCCCAAAATGTGACAAAGTCCAAACGTAGAAATCTTCAACACAATTTTACCCAGCATCTCTCCGATGATAACGTCCCCTCCTCGGACATAGCCGGCTGCCTTGCCCAGCTGAACTTTACCTTCTCAGACATTTTTTTTCAAAATGTCTTCTAAGTTCATAGGTAAGCCGAGGCTGGGCCCAATTCACCTCATGTGTCCGAATCACGCTCTATTGTGGTGGGCCATAACTTTAGAATATGCCCCAGTCTCACGCGTCTGGAAACCTGCGATTGGCGCTTTGATCTTTTGGGCACTAGTTTTAATCAAAACCTTTCAAAGTTTTATAATTCCGGTTCTACAGATTCATATTTAATTAGTTTTGGTGCCATGTTATTTATTACATTTTACTCTATTTGTCTAAATTGTCTTGTGTTTTCACTTTATTGCTGGTTATGTGCTGCATAAATACTTTACACTTTGCCTTTAAGTTAAGCCTGACTGCTTTTGTTCCAAGCTAACAGAGGATTAAGCACAGCTTAATTTGGAGTTCCTTGTGGCTGCACACGAACAAGGATTGTGGCTGTTGCTTGAGGAGGGTTAACAATCCCCCTCAACCAAAAACGCCTATTTTTCACAATCCTGTCTCAGTCCATGGCTACTCATCACCCTACTCCTCTTCCTAGATTCACATCTCATTGGCCCACCCTCAGTAGATGCCTACTCACCTCTCACCACCCCTCTCAGTACATGCCTACTCATCACACTACTCCTCTCCCTACTCACCTCTCACCACCCCTCTCAGTACATGCCTACTCATCACACTACTCCTCTCCCTACTCACCTCTCACCACCCCTCTCAGTACATGCCTACTTATCACCCTATTCCACTCTCCCTACTCACCTCTCACCACCCCTCTCAGTACATGCCTACTCATCACACTACTCCTCTCCCTACTCACCTCTCACCACCCCTCTCAGTACATGCCTACTCATCACACTACTCCTCTCCCTACTCACCTCTCATCACCCCTCTCAGTACATGCCTACTCATCACCCTACTCCTCTCCCTACTCACCTCTCACCACCCCTCTCAGGACATGCCTACTCATCACCCTACTCCCATCGCCCACATTCCTCCTCATTCTTCTGCCCCATCTTCCTACTTCCTCAGACTCCTCCTTCATCCTCCTGTCACACCATCTTCATCACCGTCTCTCCTTTAGTCTTATTTTATCTACCTCTTTCATTTGTCTTGTCCTTCCTTTTGTTTCCCTTACTCTTGTCTTTCTACCCTCACACCCTCTTCTAAGCACCCTCCATTTCTCCTCTATGTACCCATTAACCTTTCCTCTCTATCAGGATTCTAGAAGGTTTAATCCTGTTTTGTACATCTTGGTGCCATATGTACGTAAACTGTGGCCCTGGTGTTTTCAGGGCTTTTGATGACAGGATGATCACATTCAGCTCTGCGAGTTACTCAATATCTATTGTCATTAGTGGTCTAAGTAAGTTATGACTTCTACTTTTCGAAATGCCCCAAAACATCACATTTTGTGGAAGTCCCGGTGAGTATTTGTAGATCTCTTAGGGTTGTTCTGGGTTCTATACAGAAGGAGGCCCCAGAGTACAAGGTATGTCTTTGAGTTGTCTGCATTTTCCTGGTCACAGACCCAGCATGTCTCGCTTTTTTGCTGTGGCTGCTGATTCCTTTGGGGGTGGGGTGGTGAGGGGAGGTGGTGTCTGTTCCCTTTTGTAGACACTTTATGAGGCTGTTGTCTGCTCTCTTCCTCTGGCTGCCTGTTCTATGTAGAAGACCCTGCATCAGGTTGGTGCCTGCTCATTGCCACAGACCATGCTTACGACCAGTGCCTGCTCTCTCATTCTGGCTTCCATTTCACTGTCACTCACTCTGTAAGAGGCTGGTGCCTGCTTCATTGCTGTGACTGTGTGCTACTTCCTGTTTTTATGAGGCTGCTGCCAGCCCTCTCCCTGTCTGCCGGCTCCCAGTTGCGGGCTCTGCACCAGGATAGTGTTTGCTCTCCCACTTAGGCTGCCTATTCCTTGGTGCAGACACTGGTAGAGACTGCCTGTTCCATGGTGTAGACCTTATAGAAGGCTCCTATAAGGCGAAACGGCCTACGCCCTCGTTCTTGCTGTTGCATGTCGCAGACCCTGTATGAGGCTGGTGATTGTTCACTGAGGCAGACTGTGTATGAAGCTGGTGTTTGTTCCTTGAGGCAGACACTTTATGAGGCTGGTGTTTGTTCCCTGTCACAGACTCTGTATGAGGCTGGTGTTTGTTCCCTGTCACAGACCCTGTATGAGGCTGTTGTTTGTTCTCTGTCACAGACCCTGTATGAGGCTGGTGTTTGTTCCCTGTCACAGACTCTGTATGAGGCTGGTGTTTGTTCCCTGTCACAGACCCTTTATGAGGCTGGTGTTTGTTCCCTGTTGCAGACCCTGTATGAGGCTGGTCTTTGTTCCCTGTCGCAGACCCTGTATGAGGCTGGTGTTTGTTCCCTGTAGCAGACCCTGTATGAGGCTGGTGTTTGTTCCCAGAGGCAGAGCCTGTTAGGTGGGTGTCACCTGCTCTCTTGTTGTCTGCCAGGGCCTGGTGTATGCTTGCTCTGGTTATGATTGCCTGTTCCGTAGCACAGACCCTGCATGGGGCTGGTGCCTGCTCTTTGTGGGACCGGTGCCTGTTCCCTCTCATAGACCCTCCAAGGGCTGCGGCGGCCTCTCAGAGACTGATGCCTGCTCTTGTGCTGCCTTAGCCCCTGTGTAAGATGTAGCAATAGAAGTGACTGATCTGTAGCCCAAGGTCGTGGTGTCATTGAAAGGGAACTGGGAGAATGAAGACAGGCTCTGAGGCCATCTTACACACAAAAACCTGCAAGTAGAGGGAGGCGTCAAGGATTGAGGAAGTGGCTTGGGACATATTCAGGACCAATATAGATATCTGTTTCTGTCCTTACACTTTGGATAAGACTGTCCTGGTATTTAAGCGCCCTGGAAACCTCTGTCTGGATATGTGTGCCTGGTACCTATGGTCTGGAAACACGTGGCCTGTGCTTACAATCTACATCAGTACATCTGTGGCTTGGCTTGGTGTGACTGATGCTTCTAATTTGGAAACCTGTGGCTGAGGCTTATAATAAAGATATGTATGAATGGTAATTGAAATGTGAAAATGAGGTTGGTACTTTCAATCTGCATATGTGTGGATGATCATGTGATGATTATTATATGAACAACTTCACTTTACAGATCAACAGTTGTCACTTGTGTGCTTTGGTCTCGGCAGGTGAAGCTCCAGGACTGGCTGTGTCGTCTGACGAAAGAGATGGGATACACTCTGAAGTCTAAACTCAAGGAAGAGGAACCATATCACACCATGAGGGTGAGTGGCAGCTGTGAGTCCTGTGCAGTTAAAGATCTTCATTGTGTGTGTGCAGGTCTGTGCATGGGTCTGTCTAGGTTAGAGATTCAGAGAGGCCTGTCATTCGCCCTCCAGCCTGAGTTGTTCCTCCATCAGGTAAATGTACTGGGTGGAGAGCCGTGGTCCGGTGGTTGGGTTGGAGCCCACATCTATCCAAGGGACTTCAATCAATCAATCAATCAGGGAATTGTAAGCGCGCTACTCACCCGTGAGGGTCTAAAGGCGCTGAGGGGGGGGGGTCCGCAGATCTGTTTAGGCAAAGAGCCAGGTCTTCAGGGTCTTCCTGAAGGTGTTCAGGGAGGGGGCGCGTCTGATGTCTGCCGATAGCTCGTTCCAGGTCTTGGCTGCAATGTGAGAGAAGGATCTTCCGCCTGCTCTGGCTCTGTGGATGCGCAGGGTTTCGGCCAGTGCGAGGTTGGAAGATCGGAGGTTTCTTTTGGGTACGTGGAAGTTGATTCTGTCGTTGAGGTATTTGGGTCCGTTGTTGTGTAGGCATTTGTAGGCGTGAGTGAGGATTTTGAAAGTGACTCTTTTCTCCACGGGGAGCCAGTGGAGACTTCGTAGGTGTTGGCTGATGTGTTCATGTCGGGGGATGCCGAGGACGAGTCTGGCGGCGGTGTTCTTTACTGTCTGGAGTTTGCGGAGTAGGGACTTGTTGATGCCGGCGTAGAGTGCGTTTCCATAGTCCAGTCTGCTGGTGATGAGTGCGTGGGTGACTGTCTTCCTTGACTCAGGGGGGATCCACTTGAAGGTCTTGCGGAGGATGCGGAGGGTGTTGAAGCAGCTGGAGGTGACGGCGTTGACCTGTCGGTTCATGGAGAGTGATGAGTCGAGTACGATGCCGAGGTTCTTGGCGTGGTCTGAGGGGGTAGGTGGACTTCCAAGGGCGGTCGGCCACCAGGTGCTGTCCCATGCAGAAGGGGTAGTACCGAGGACGAGGACTTCTGTCTTCTCGGCATTGAGCTTCAGGCAGCTGTTGGTCATCCAGACTGCGACGTCTTGCATTCCTTTCTGGAAGTTGAGTTTGGCAGTGGTGGGGTCTTTGGTGAGGGAGAGGATGAGCTAGGTGTCGTCGGCGTAGGATACGATGTTGAGGCCGTGTTGTCGGACGATGGCTGCGAGGGGGGCCATGTAAATGTTGAAGAGGGTGGGGCTCAGTGATGAACCCTGTGGGACTCTGCAGGTGATTTTCGTGGGGTCGGAGAGGAAGGGTGGGAGTCTGATCCTTTGGCTTCTTCCGGTGAGGAATGATCGGATCCAGTCCAGGGCTGTTCCTTGTATGCCTGCGTCGTGTAGTCTGACAACTAGTGTGTGATGGGAGACGGTGTCGAAGGCCGCTGATAGGTCGAGTAGGATGAGGGCTGCGGAGTGGCCTTGGTCCAGGAGGGTGCGGATGTCATCTGTGGCAGCGAGTAGGGCGGTCTCTGTGCTGTGGTTGCTTCGGAATCCGGATTGGGACGGGTCGAGGATGGCGTTCTCTTCAATGAATCGTGTCAGTTTCCTGTTGACTGTTTTCTCTGCAACTTTGGCTGCGAAGGGGAGGAGCGAGATGGGCCGATAGTTCTTGAGGTCGGTGGGGTCAGCTGTGGGCTTCTTGAGCAGGGGTCTGACTTCTGTGCGCTTCCAGTCATCTGGGAAGGTGCCTGTTTTGAAGGTGGTGTTGATGGTGCGTTGTAGTTTGGGTGAGATGGTGGCCACGGCTCTGTGGTAGATGTGAGGGGGGCAGGGGTCGGTGGGGGCCCCCGAGTGGATGCTTTTCATGGTCGAGGCGGTGTCTTTGGCCGTGATCGGTGTCCAGTGGACATGGTGGGCTGGCTGGTGTTTCTGGGGGGTGGGGGGCCATCTGTGGCGCCTTGTGGATGGTCGATGAAGTTGTCATAGAGGTTTTTGATCTTGAGGTGGAAATAGGTTCCAAGCTTGTCGCAGAGGTCTTGGGATGGGATGATGTGTGTGGCTTCGCTGCGTGGGTTGGTGAATTCTTGAATGACACTGAAAAGTTCCTTGGAGTTGGTGGAGTTGGCCAGGATTTTGTTGTGGATGAAGTTCCTTTTGGTGGCTCTGATCTGGTTGTGGTAGTCCGTCATGGCGTCCTTGTAGGTGGTGTGGTTTTCGGTTGTCTTGGTGTTTCTCCAGTTCTTCTCCAGGCGTCTGCAGGTGCGTCTGGCTTCTTGGAGAGTGGTTGTGAACCAGGCGGCTTTCCTGGAGCTTTGTCTGTCGGGGTTGTGTAGAGGGGCGAGCTCATCTGCGCAGTTGGAGATCCAGGTGTGGAGTTCTCTGGCTGCGTCGTTTGCGCTGTTTGCGTCGGGTAACCAGGTGTGGTTGTCTCGGCTCAGGGTGGAGTTAAGTTGCTCGTCGGTAACCTTGCTCCAGTTCCTTCGTGGTGGGCGTGGGGCTGGTTTGGGTGCCTTGGGTTTGTTGATGGCGAAGTGTACGCAGTGATGGTCGGTCCATGGCGGCTGCGTTGTGTGGCTGAAATGGACGCTGTTTCCTGCCGCGAAGATGGGGTCGAGGGTGTGTCCTGCTCTGTGGGTCGGTATGTTGACGAGTTGTTTAAGTCCGATGCTGGCGAGGTTGTCACGAAGGATAGTGGAGTTGGGGTCACTGGGGTTGTCGAGGTGGAAGTTCAGGTCTCCAATGAGTATGTAGTTTGTTGAGGCGATCGCGTGGGGTGCGATGAAGTCGGTGATGGTGGTGGCAAAGGGTGTTCGGGGGCCGGGGGGTCTGTAGATGAGGGTTCCTCGGAGTGTGGCTTTGGGGGTGGTCTGGATCTTGAAGTGCAGGTGTTCGGCGGAGGGGAAGGTTTCGCTGGAGGTGGTGAGGCGGAGGGTGCTCTTGTGGGCGATGGCGAGGCCCCCTCCTGGGTGGTTGGGGCGGTCTTTCCTCTGGATCTTGTATCCGTCTGAGATTGCGGTGCTGATGTCGGGGGCGGAGGATGCGTTGGTCCAGGTCTCTGTGAAGAAGGCGATGTCGGGCGAAAGAGAGTCGAGTAGGTTCCAGATTTCCATGGCGTGTTTGTGTACGGAGCGTACGTTGAGGAGGATGCATTTTAGGGTGTCGCCGGTGCTGGCATCGGCGGTGTTGGAGGCCAGGGTGGCGGTGAGGGTCTGGCGGCAGTGGAGGCAGGAGAACTGGCCGTGGGTCGTGTTCGGCGAGGCCTGTTGGCATTCTCTAAGTCTTCCAGGATTAAGTGCGAGGAGGGTGGTGGTGTCGTAGCGATGGGTAGTGGGAGGTCCAGGGTTCCTCGCGCTGGCCGCGGTCGGGTTGCAGACGGGCGCAGACGGGCTTGCCTTTGGTGCACCTTCGGCGAGCCAGCGGCGCGCCCGCTGCGCGGGTCCGCTGCGTGACCGCGCAGCGGCTGCCATTAAGTAGGGGAGGTGGGAGGGAGGAGAGGCTGGGAGGCGGGAGCAGGGGAATTCCGGGGGTGAATTCCGGGGGGAAATTCCGGAGGGGAAATTCCGGGGGGGAATTCCGGTGGGGGAGGGGCCGCAGGGGCAGCAGCGGCGAAAGGCAAAAGGAACAGGCAGGCACGAGAAAATAAAAACAGTGGTGGAATTAGAGCAAGACACAGGTGGGCACAATAACAGTGGCACAACAGGGGAAAAAAAGAAAGAAAAAAAAAAGCGGCTGAGAAGGTTACGGTGGTTGGAGACAGTCTGGTCCCAGTTGGAGCGGGCAGCAGCCTCGAACCTCCCAAGGAGGAGGTCGGAGTCTGGAGGCAAGAGATGGCACAGCGGAGCAGTGGGGAGAGAGTGGACCTAGACCGAGGGTCGGAGGTCTTACTCATGACAGAAGTAAAAACAAGTATTACCCTCCCAACCTTTACGTAGTAATCACATACCTACATGATCCGTGTCAGAGTGAGTATGCATGGGGCGTAGGCGTCTCGTTGTCAGTGTGTCCATGCAGGCATGTGTCTGTTATGTGTGTGCATGTGTCTGTTAGTGTGCCTGTATGTGCATGGTAACAATGATTTTGCGTGTATATGTGTGTGTTTGTGTTTTGTGTGAGCCTTGAGTCATTTCTCTGTGAGTGTGCACTTTCATGTGTGTAGGTTTGTACCGGTCTCTCTATAAGTTTGTTCGGGTGTGGAAGGATTTATGAGTGCACGCGTGCATCTGTGTGAGCATGTGCACCAGTCGGTTTGCGTGGAGAATGTGTGTATACATTTTTCTTTGTGTATTTACACTGTTGTTCTGCAGTCATAATCTGAACTCCAAAATGTCAACATGAATAGATCTTGATTCCAGAATTTCGACTACATTATTGATGACGTGTGCTAAGTATCAGCTTGGCATAAGCCACCGAATATGCATGGCGGTGGGAATGTGTTATTGTTGTCAGTATTGTGTTGTTTGACCTTTTGTTGTTAAGATTTGTGCCTGGTGACCTTTATGGGGTTGAGATTCTGACCTTAAGGCTTGGGAAGGTGCAGGATCAGTTTTAGGATTCTAAGGGCTGTTGAATTTATCTCCTTGGGTAGGAGATGTACGCCTCAAATAATGTTCTAACTGGGAATAATGACTTTTACTGATGGGTCTTGTGGAACCTTTGGACCAGCTGAGATTCACTATCAGTGATTATTTCCTGTTCTTCATGGGTTTAGAAGAACTGAGATCCCATGTCTGTGATTGTTTCCTCCCCTTGATGGGTCTTGTGGAACTGAAGACCAGCTGAGATCAACAGTCAGTGGTTACTTCCTGTTCTTGATGAGTTTAGAAGAACTGATCCAACATCAGTGATTGGTTCCTCTCCTTGATGGGCCTTATGGGACTGGAAGCCCAGCTAAGATCAACAGTCAGAGGCACTTTCTGTTCTTGATGGGTCTCAAGTAATGCTCAGACCAGCTCAGATCCATCTTCAGTGAATATTTCCAGATCTTGGTGAGTCTAGAAGAACTGTTGGACCAGCGGAGATCCATCGCCAGTGATCATTTGCACATATTGGGAAGCCCTTAAAATGGTAATTTTATTCTCTCGCTGATGTTTCTTATCCATTAAGCAATACTACTAACATATGTCTCTGTTGTGATACATGCTGTTGCCTCATTTGTTCCATATATCTGGGATCTATATTCAATATTTGATGAATTTATAATATTTATTATTTGTCATGATATTTGTCTGATCATTTTAAAATGATAATTTTGTCATTACTCTTATCCCAGTTTAGTAGTTCTTAGCAATGAAATTCTTTCTTTAAAAACTCTTCGTTACTATTTATTATATATTCAATTCTGATTTGCTGTATTGCTACTGTACTACAAATGTATTTATTTTTAAATAAGCAATAAATATATTTGAACAAAAAAATGGTGATTTGGGGGAAAGCCAAATCCTATCTACACCACAAACACAAATTAAAAGACGCAGACGTTAGCAATCCTAAAGCAAACATACCCAGACTCTAACGTGAGTGCCTGTCTCCTAATGAGACATCACTACTACAATAACAGATCTCAAGAAATTCCCACCGATAATTGACATTAGGCATAACTAGATTAACATGGATAGCACCTCTGAGGAGAGTATATGAGATGAGGGACAATTCAGGTAAACTGTTGTACTGGTTGACAGAGAGACAGGCCACCTCTAGAATAGTCCCTTGACTCCGAGACACTTCCATAATATTGTAAATAGACACCCTTGAGATATCCGAAGTGTTCGCAGACTACTATCGCTCCTTGATTGATGCCAGGCCTTGTTCCCAAGATAGAACATCTGTCTCCCCTGATTGGTGGCCTTTCACATCAAGGTCCATCCAATGACCTTCGTTTCCAAGACAGAACATCTGTCTCCCCTGATCGGTGGCCTTCCACATCAAGGTCCCTCCAATGGCCTTTGGAATGAACTTGAATCTCCACTCACAGAAGATGAGCTCGCGGGTGACCTTGGCTGGAATGCAAACGGGTAAGACCCCAGGCCCAAAAGTACTCCTTCTAGAGTTCTTTTGGCAGTTTGCATCACTTACTTCACTTCAGCTATTAAGGGCCCGATTCTGATGCGGGTTGGAAAAGCTTCCCGACCGAATCGGTTGGGAAATGGTTTCCGACCCACTCGGATCGGGAAAGTCCAACCGGCAGAGTAGGATGCATCCGGATGTTTCCAGATACGATTTGGTTGAACTCCCATTGACTTCAATGGGAACATTTGTTCCTAACCGCATCAGAATTGGACCCTCGGTCGGGAAGACACGTTCCCGATCCGATTTGGAAGGAGCAAATGCCGTTAGGAGGCCTTCCTAACCGCATCAGAATCAGGCCATCGGTCGGGAAGCTTTTCCAACCCGCATCAGAATTGGGCCCTAAGTGTTTTGGAAGATGCCTGGTCGATTAGGTAGTTGCCTGAAATCTTCAATCAGCTACAATAATAGTCCTTCTACAACTGGGCAAATCACCTGACCTCTGTCGGTATAGGCCAATCTCATTAATCATAGTTCAAGTTAAGGTCCTTGCAAATGCATTGGCCAACAGGTCGGTGGGGGTAATTGGCTCCTTGATACAGAGACAAAAATGGCTTCATTTCAACAGGGGCAGTAGACATTGCATCCAAAGAGTTCAGACTGCACTGGGGTGAACGCAGGACTTGTCCGGCCCTTCAACACTAATGCTCATTGATTTTGTGAAGGTCTTTGATTTTCTGGACACTGCCTTATTGCAGCAGGCTCTAGCTTGATTGAACTTCGGGCCATACTTTCTTTTATAATTAAAGTCATCATGTGGCCACAGTTAGAATCAGTTGCATTTTATCCTCTGCATTTGATATCAAAAGAGGAACAATACAAGGATTCCAGTAGGAGGGGGATTATGAAGATCACATTTATCTATAGGCAGACACCATTCCATTTTACATGATATCGAAGGCAGACAGGTCAGAGACTCATGCAAAGGCTGAATTAATTCGGGTCAGCATCTGGACTGCAAGGGAGCTGGAATACATCCAACCTGGTCCCACTGAAGGGCAAAGTCAGCAACTTCCAGTGGGGTGACATGCACATTGCTACCGCATCACAATTCAAATCTCTTGGGATAGCCTTGTTGTTTGAGCCGACTCACAGCTGAGAATTAAACCTCGTACCCCTGAGACACCGTATCATAAGTAAGAGACAGTACGAGTGATTGCAGCAGACTACCCTGCACTATACCTGGGAGGATTTCACTGTTTAGGATGCTCCTGTTTCCTAAACCTCTGTCTGTATTTCAGAACTATCGCTATGAAATCTCAAACACTATCTTGAAAAGCTTTAATCCAAAGCAATTGGCTTCATTTCAGCAAACAAACCTGAGAATTGCCTTTGATAACTGCACCCGTTTAACTTTTGTAGGGGGATGGACATGGCAGACGTACATTGGTATTAGTGGGCCTCCCAGCTCCTGTTTATCAATGAATGGTTTGGTAACAAGGACAATACAGCTACATTTTCTATAGAGCCCCAGCGGCCCTATGAATCTCCTCATTCACACTATGGTGGTTCTTAAATGGTGAACGCTATATGGTGGACTAAATTGATATGTTTTCTGAAGCTATTCAGAATACGGCCTGAGCTTTGGGATTTCTAGATCCTCTGGCAGAGCATGTAGTCAACATTCCAACATGAGACAAAGAAGCCGGTGGATTGCAACTACAAACCACCTACAAATTACATAAGGATAATGCTTACTAAGTAGCGATCAGTCCTGTGAGACTCACAGGAGTACTAGTTATCAGTAGGTTCCAAACCTACTGTCACCCTGATTAGACACAATCAAAAGTAAACACTATGGGGCCGATTCCGATTCGGGCCGGAAAACTCTCTGACCGAGCCGGACCCGGAGAGATTTTCGACCGAATCGGACTCTGGCAGTCCGACCGAACGAGTACGATGCGCACGCATGCACACGGACTCGAGTCGGTCGGACTCCCATTGAAGTCAATGGGAGCCGGCCGTACAACGCGTACGCGGGCTCCCATTGACTCAATGGGTGCGAGGCGAACAAGGGCGCCCCCTACAGCGGGTACGCGTCGAAGCGGGTCGCGCCGTACATGCACAGGTGTGCGACTCGCGCGGCTACGCGTACAGGAGGGTCCGACACGGACCCCCAACGTGCGGCTCCGACTGCTCTTTCGAGCCGGACGGCGCGAGTCGGTCGGACTGCTCGCGGTGCGCATCGTACTTACCCGGCCGGGGAACGTCTCCATTGCGCGGTGTGAGTCGTGTCCGTGCGAGTCGGTCGGAGCGTGTTGAACCCGCCTACGAGTCGGTCGGCGATTTCGCGGGCGCTCACATCGTACTCGCTCGCCCGGACCCGCGTACGAATCGGTCGGGAAACAGGGCTCCGAATCGGATCCGGTTAAGCCGAATCCGATTCGGAGCCCTACCGGCCGAGATCGGAATCGGCCCCTAAGAATATACTTTTATGACTTTTGTTAAACTCAGACTCCAATTCTAGTGCATATAATTTGTATAGTGGGACTATAAAAACAAACAGAATAGTTGCAGCAATAGCAGCTGATAAACAGAATATTAGAAATAATTGCAACAATTTAATCTTAGCACTAAAAGGAGACTTGAGTTTCCTTAGGTGGCCTTGTCTTTCACCCACATACCTTAGTGGAACAATGGAGTTAGTGTTCTGTATGATATCTCTCTCTCTCTCTCTCTCTCTCTCTCTCTCTCTCTCTCTCTCTCTCTCTCTCTCTCTCTCTCTCTCTCTCTCTCTCTCTCACTCTCTCTCTCTCTCTGCATTAGCAGGTATGGTGTCCCTAAACAAATCGATAAGGCTCATTAGACAGCCTGATGTACCTGCCTTTTGTCCTTCAAAATGCATTCATCTGCACGACCTCTCAGCTCCTGTTCTCTACTCCCTGGAAGCGATAATTGCTCTCACCCTAACCTTTGTCTGGGTGCAGCTTAAGTATTCCTTTTGGATTATTGAAAGTTATTAAAATCAACAATCAATGTGTGATTTTAATGCGCATACACCTACTTCTATGAAAAGATTGAATTACACATCATTTGAAACAGATATTTAGAAAAATTGAATATTTATAAAAACTATCATTCAACTACCAAATATCAAATGATACATGCCTGCAAAGCAAGCTCATTGTAAAATAGACATCAAACAATTTGTTCCTGCAAGCTGAAGTATCGACCTGCAATGAAACAAATTTTAAACAATACTAGTGCTATTTATTTATAAATTTTTTTAAATGACCTTGAATACATGCATATATGAGATGCAATGGGGACTATCTAAATTAAAAAACTATGAAGATCACATCACAAGAGGAGGGTAAACTTACATTTCAGACACCTTTCTGGGAGAGAACATGTATGAAGCACATTAAATAGTTAGAAGACCTTAGAGCATGGGACAATATTGGTATCTCTCTTTCAGGCGAGGTATGGGAAGATTCTTATATTAAAACTGTTCATCACTCTATAATCTGAATTTAATCTAGGTAACACACATGGGCCAATTATGATATCGGTCGGAAAGCCTCCGTCCGCTAGTTGGAAGCTTTCCGACTGCCATCGGAGGCTTTCCGACCGACTCAGATGGTTTGAGGTCCGACTGCCAAATTACGATGTCGGCGGTCGGAGTGGAAACCGGACGGTCTTTCTGGTGCCAGTCCGACTGGCTCTCGGAGTCTCCCGGCCAGTCAGAACCCCACCATAATCCCCTATGGATGGCGTTTCCACCGTTTGGATAACGATGTCGGTTTCTGACAGCCTTTCCGTGCCGGCCCTTCTGACGCGGAAAGGCTGTCGGAAAGCAACTTTGGGGTCCCCGAGCAGGGCGCCATTGCCACCATGGCCCACGGTTGGTGGCCGAGGGCGTACCTAGGGTGCCCCCCTGTAAATCCCTGCAGGGAGTTTGGTCGGGCCCGATTCCACGGCGGTGTCGGGCAGCGGCAACTCCGACCGACATTGTAATAAGACCCTTAGTTTGATAAATACCTCCTACAATGCTACATCCTTGATGGCAGCTTCTCTAGGGTTTCGATATTACTAGAGTAGAGCCCATTGGAGACGCAGTTATTCATGGGAAAGATTGATTGGGGTGGAACGTCAAAGCTATATCGTTTCCTCAACACTAATTCACCTGCGGATTTATCAATATTGTGAGCAAATTGTGAGACAGCTATAGGTCCATTGGATAAGACAGATTGGAGGACGGTCCTTCTTGTCCCAAGGAGTTAGCCATTTCTGCAAAACTTATATGTATACAATTAAGTTACTTATATAGGGCGTACTGCACTCCTGAACGTCTATGGAAAGTGGGTAAGTTGCACTTTTTGTCCTGTACTAGATGCCATAACGATCTAACTGACTTTGTACACATGACATGCTCCTTAGTAAAGATTAAACGCTTCTGGGAGAGTCATGAGAACATTATCTGAGGATGATCAACTCTTCTCTCAAGGTGCGTTTAGCAGGAAGTTTGGAGAAGGAGGGCGGTTCGAGAGGAGCGAGCACTTTGGCGGGGCTTTGCATACTTTTAGATAAAAGAGACATCACTAAACATCGGAGAGCGGAGAAGGCACCACCATTAGATGCGCAGCTGAGGTGGGTGGATTGAGGAAGAGCCCTATTATATGGCTGAGAATGCCCCAATAAACACGAACAAAATGTGGGGGTCATGGTGGAACTACTTTCATCTGTTTACAATGTAACCAACAGCGTGGGTAGCTCTGAACACCAAGTGGCCACAAAGTATATAAA
>CAWUFW010027666.1:0-25569 GCA_963921515.1 Calotriton arnoldi | reverse complement strand
GGAGAGTTCTAAGGACCAATTGTCCTTGGGATCAAAATGCCATTCTGTTAAATCAGTTCTCCAAGTTGACGCTTCTACTGTGTTGTGTACCGGAGATATTTAATATTTGTGTAATATGTTGTGGACCAACTACTAATATCCTGCCACTGCTTTGCATTAAAGGCCTCCTTTTCTTTCCAACACTCAACTTTATAAAGCTCTCTAAAATTTGTGATTTCATAGTATGCTGCTTTGGGGCGAACCCAGGAGAAAAGCTTTAGTCTATTAAATTGTTTTTCATTACTCTTAAAGTTGCAGTCTACAATGTGACTGTTTGGTTTTTAATAGGATGATTTTGGTTATCTAATACATAGTTCATATCAGCAGGACACAAATCTACTAGAGAATTTAAGATGTTCTCCCAATTGTATGCAAATATGTTGCTATTTATGGTCTGAATGTGGCAGAAGAGCATTAATCTGTACCTCCCTTTAATCTCATCCAAACCTGATACTTCAGATCATAGTGTGGGCTTCATCTTATTTAAGATAACTAGTTATATCTTCTTCTCCAGCAATAGTAAGTTGCTGTTCATATAATTTAGGGCTCCAGTTAAATTCAGTATTTTGAGGCCAGTGATCGCTTTCGAGTCGCTGGACAATTTGGAATGAATATATTAGTTCTAGTAGTGTCAGGTCACAATGGTGATATCCAGCAAGTTTTGCTTACCTCGAACAGGATGTGTAAAAGATGCAGGAATATTGGGTGCTAGTCTGCAATTAAGACTGATTACTGGAAGAGCAAATGTTTTTTTCCCAAAAGCTAATATTACTTGGGATCACTGACATAATATCGAAATCAACAATATTATGAAACAGAAATATTGCGTGAAAAATATCACTTACAAAAATATTGATTTCCTATCCTTATATTAGTAAGTTCAAACATATTGAATAAAAAATATGTCATATATATATATATATTCACTGAAAAAACCATAGGTTTTAGGGACAGTTATAGTTACTTGGACATTGCACTCGTACAAAACCCGTGAAATTCCCCGTTATAGTTAGTCCAGCTAACTATAACTCGCGCCCCGCAATGCACTGCTGATGACGTCACATATTACATCACTCATGACATGGTCAGTGACATCACTGATGACATCACTGATGACATCTCAAATGACATCACTGATGACATCATCCAGTGACTGTGTGTTTCTGTAAAGTTTAAATATTTTTAAAATATATAGGAAAAGACGTATTGAAGAATGAGTGGGTGTGTAAGTGTCTGTATGGATGATTTAGTAGGTGCGTGACTGACTCTATAAGTGAGTGATTTAACGTATCTTACTGAATGCATGGGTTAGTGACTAAACTGGGTGAATGTCTGTATCCGTCTGTCTGTTGCTGTGTAAGTGGCTGCATGTGTTTGTGAATAGCTACATGAGTGTCTATATGAGTTATTGAATGCTTGTCTGAGTATCTGTATGGGTGCCTGAGTGTTTGTGTGGGAGGGGTGTGTGCAACTCTGTGCATAGATGTGTGAGTGGGTGATTCACTGGGTGGATGGTTTCAAGAGTGCATCTGTGATAGACTGTATGGGTGGGTAAGTGTGTGTAAGAGTGTGTTAGTGAGTGAATGTATGTCCCAGTGGTACATGTGTGAGTAACTACATATGTGAAAGGCAGTATATATGTGTGTTGGAGTATATAAATAGCTATAAGCGAGAGTGAGTGATTGTGATAGTGGCTGTATGGATGAGTGTGTGCTTGTATCAGTGATTGTATAAGAGCGTAAGAATGTGCTAGTATTTGTATGAGTAAGTGAGCTGGTGTGTGTATAACTGTATAGGTGAGTAAATGGTAGTGTGTTAAATTATTTGCATGACTGACTAGGTGTGTGAGTACCTCTATGGATGAGTGGCGGTTTTTTAGTGTCTATATAGGAGTATGAGTGCATATGATAGTCCTGTACTGAGTGACCGTAAGTATGAGTGACTGTACGGGTGAGTTAGTGGATGTGTGCGTAGACCTAAGAATCAGTGAGTGGGTATGTAGTTATTGGTGTTGGAGTGTCTATGGTTTTGCGAATGGCAGTCTGTAATTTAGAGTGGGTGTATCAAAGGTTATATTGGGGTGTGTGGAGGTGCATCAGATTATCACGTGGATGATGTCATCAGTGATGTCATTTGAGATGTCATCAGTGATGTCATCAGTGATGTCACTGACCATGTCATGAGTGATGTAATATGTGACGTCATCAGCAGTGCATTGCGGGCGCGAGTTATAGTTAGCTGGACTAACTATAACGGGGGAATTTCACGGGTTTTGTACGAGTGCAATGTCCAAGTAACTATAACTGTCCCTAAAACCTATGGTTTTTTCAGTGAATTTCAAAGGTTTTTTAAATGCTAATTTATAACTATAACGTGTCTGAAACCTATGGTTTTTTCAGTGAATTTCAAAGGTTTTTTAAATGCTAATTTGTAACTATAACGTGTCTGAAACCTATGGTTTTTCAGTGAATTTCAAAGGTTTTTTCAATGACAATTGTTTAATGTATTAATTATTGAATTTATTTTTTTGATATTAATTTACTACATTTTTTTAAACTATTTAATTTCAAATTTTTATTTAAAAAAAAATTAATAATTTTTCTATAAATTGAAAAAAATGTTTTAAAAAATGTTGATATTCTTTTTCATTTTTTATTTTTATATTTTTTTAAATATTATATTTACTTCTTTTTAAAAAATTAAATTTTTTGAAGACGCGCACCTAAAGCGCACCTTCCTCGACTACCACGCGGAACCTAACCTCCATTTTAGGATTCTTGAGTGGATCCGCGTACGGTGTGCGTTGGGTACGCATTTTACTGCGCGTTTGTAACGCGATCCGTACGCGATTTCAAGCGCATACGCACATAATACGTTTACGCTACGCGACGCTTGCACGTTTCCGCGTGACGTCATATATATCTTCTACGCGGTAGGTACGCGAATCCCGCGAAATGTTTTATTTTCTTTAAACATATATATATATATTTAACCTAAATATTAACACAAGAGATTATCTGAGATAATTATATAAATAGTATTTTGGGGGTTTTTAATAAACATTACTTTGAAATTTGTTTTCGCGAAGTCGCGCTGGATGCGTGCTGCGTGCGTGTACTGTACGCGGATCCCATGTGACCATAAAAAAAGAGATTTGATTGGTTCATAACACTTCCTATTCTAAGTATTGAAGGACCCCACCCATTTTAATCACTTTTGTTAGATCTTCCTTGGGACAACATCTTCAGTTACAAGACTTCCATACTTTTCTGTTGGACACCTGTACTGCTGATTTTACAATGTCTTCTGGACAGCAACCTGCCTCCAACTCTGATCATTCATCAGATGATGATTTTGTTGCAGAGCCACCACGACCAGAAAAATACACCTCTGTGGTGTGGAAATTTTTCACCATACCTGAGGGGCAAAAAAAGTAAATGCAGTTAAGGTGACCTGCAAAATATGCAGCAGAGTATTATCGAGAGGAGACCCCACAAAAAATATTCATGTGGAACAGGAAGTATGCTTAAGCATCTCAAGACACTGCATCCAGTGAACCTAGCAAGAGAGGAGTGCCGAAGACTGCGTGTTATTCCAACTGCAGCAGTGGCCAGTACATCTACGGCAGCCTCTTCACCTGGCCATCCTGATATCCGTCCTGAATTTGGCCAGTTAAAAATTGTTTGCATTAAATGTAACAAACTTTTATGCTATGGGGAGCAGTCTATTGACTTAATCTGCACAGCACAAAGAAACCACCGATGCTGATTTTTTTGGGTTTTCTTTTTCTAAAATGACAGTTTTTTTCATCTTGTTGGCTTTTTTCATGGTTTTGTTGGTCCCGTTGACTTTTTGTTCCTGATAAAAAATAAATAAAAAAAATAAAAAATTGTTAAAAAAATAAAAAAATTAATAAAACAACAAAACAAAAAAAAAGTTCTTTTCAGAACTACCTACTCTGGTTAAAAAAAGAGCTAAATTTTTATCCTAGTGTGTGAAAGTTTAGAAGAATGTATCTGTAGTGCATAATTGACTGAAAGAATGCATTTGTGGTGTATGGTGAATGTATAAGTGCAGAACTATAAGGAAATGCTGCAGCATGACACTGTAAGCTCTTTAGCTGCAATGTACTGCAGTACTTCCGAAGCACAGGCATGCAACATATGTACATAAATATGTTGCAAGTTTCTGCTTCCTTCTGCACTGTGGCTTAAACTGCAGCCATGTGATGACACAGGCACCCTTGCACCACGGTGCAAGGATAGCTGTGTCGTGTAGAGTTTTTTTGTGCAGGAAGACACAAATTCCTGCACAAAAATCAATAAATGAAGGCATTTCTCTCCTTCTATGTATGCTGTGCA
Organism: Calotriton arnoldi; assembly: GCA_963921515.1. Lineage (NCBI taxonomy): Eukaryota > Metazoa > Chordata > Amphibia > Caudata > Salamandridae > Calotriton > Calotriton arnoldi. Next base: position 21,169 of record CAWUFW010027666.1, on the reverse strand, counting down.
TTGTAGCATATATTGAAAGTGAGTAAATGAAGAGAAATAAAACCAATTCTCCAAGTTGTGCCTTCCTTCATCAAATCCTGAAGCTTCCAAAACACTAGTAGCCACTACGTCTCTCTATTGAACACCATGGGGCAGATTTACAAGCCCCTTGCGCCACTTTTGCATCACTTTTAACATGGGAAAAGTGACGCAAAAGTGGCGCAAGGGGCTTGTAAATCTGCCCCCATATACCTATTTTGCAGATATGTGTTCTAAAACTATATCCCATTTTATATGTCTCTAAAATACAACTCTTTGGCAGTTACTGCACATATCTGGTGGGTTTGTTGGCTCCCAGTGACACTCAGGGGCCGATTCCGATCTCGGTCGGAGGCGCACCCAATACTATTCGGTCGGGAAAAAAGCCATGCGAAAGCCAGTTTCCCGACCGATCCGTACAGCACACCGAACGAGCAAGTACGATGCGCACAACAGCAAAAATTCCGGCCGAGCCGTACTCACCCAAACCAGGTCCTGTTCTCCGACCGAGGCGAATCCGGAAACGCCGAATCGAGTCGCACGGAAGGGAAAATGCAGCCCCGTCCGGCCGGACAAGTACGATGCGCTTCCGTACGCGCCGAACCCGTCGCTACGCACGGCACGTCAAAGCATCCGGGAGAGGCGCACATAAGCTCCGAATCGCGCCACAACACGATCCACGGCTACGAGACGAACACAGCACAGACGAGGACGACGCGAGCGACGAGGACGAGCGAAGCGACGAGGACGAGCCAAGCGACGAGGACGACGCGAAGCAACGAGAAGGACGAACGACACGAACCAACCATGAATCCCTTCGTCCCGATCATACCAATATTCTACATCTACTACCGGAACAGGCACGGACGCGTACGGCGCAGAAGGTAAGTCAGACACCAACCACAAAACACATACAACACGTACACGACACATCACACACATACACTGGGAATCTGAATATACTTGCAACAGCAGCACCATAGGGGCGGGATGCCCATCACCAATGCCACATATGCACACAGGGGCCTGAATGCGCGCCACCACCCCAACCCAGGGGAGCTGGATGCCTACCACTACTACCACCCTTAGCCAGGGGGCAGGATGCCTACCACTACTACCACCCTTAGCCAGGGGGCAGGATGCCCACCACTACTACCACCCTCACCCAGGGGGCAGGATGCCCACCACTACTACCACCCTTAGCCAGGGGGCTGGATGCCTACCACTACTACCACCCTTAGCCAGGGGGCAGGATGCCCACCACTACTACCACCCTCACCCAGGGGGGCAGGATGCCTACCACTACCACCACCCTCACCCAGGGGGGCAGGATGCCCACCACTACTACCACCCTTAGCCAGGGGGCAGGATGCCCACCACTACTACCACCCTCACCCAGGGGGGCAGGATGCCTACCACTACTACCACCCTCACCCAGGGGGGCAGGATGCCCACCACTACTACCACCCTTAGCCAGGGGGGCTGGATGCCTACCACTACTACCACCCTTAGCCAGGGGGCAGGATGCCTACCACTACTACCACCCTTAGCCAGGGGGCAGGATGCCCACCACTACTACCACCCTCACCCAGGGGGCAGGATGCCCACCACTACTACCACCCTTAGCCAGGGGGCTGGATGCCTACCACTACTACCACCCTTAGCCAGGGGGCAGGATGCCCACCACTACTACCACCCTCACCCAGGGGGGCAGGATGCCCACCACTACTACCACCCTCACCCAGGGGGCAGGATGCCCACCACTACTACCACCCTTAGCCAGGGGGCAGGATGCCCACCACTACTACCACCCTCACCCAGGGGGGCAGGATGCCCACCACTACTACCACCCTTAGCCAGGGGGGCTGGATGCCTACCACTACTACCACCCTTAGCCAGGGGGCAGGATGCCCACCACTACTACCACCCTCACCCAGGGGGCAGGATGCCCACCACTACTACCACCCTCACCCAGGGGGGCAGGATGCCCACCACTACTACCACCCTTAGCCAGGGGGCTGGATGCCTACCACTACTACCACCCTTAGCCAGGGGGCAGGATGCCTACCACTACTACCACCCTTAGCCAGGGGGCAGGATGCCCACCACTACTACCACCCTCACCCAGGGGGGCAGGATGCCCACCACTACTACCACCCTTAGCCAGGGGGCTGGATGCCTACCACTACTACCACCCTTAGCCAGGGGGCAGGATGCCCACCACTACTACCACCCTCACCCAGGGGGGCAGGATGCCCACCACTACTACCACCCTCACCCAGGGGGCAGGATGCCCACCACTACTACCACCCTTAGCCAGGGGGCAGGATGCCCACCACTACTACCACCCTCACCCAGGGGGGCAGGATGCCCACCACTACTACCACCCTTAGCCAGGGGGCTGGATGCCTACCACTACTGCCACCCTTAGCCAGGGGGCAGGATGCCCACCACTACTACCACCCTCACCCAGGGGGGCAGGATGCCTACCACTACCACCACCCTCACCCAGGGGGGCAGGATGCCCACCACTACTACCACCCTTAGCCAGGGGGCAGGATGCCCACCACTACTACCACCCTCACCCAGGGGGGCAGGATGCCTACCACTACTACCACCCTCACCCAGGGGGGCAGGATGCCCACCACTACTACCACCCTTAGCCAGGGGGCAGGATGCCCACCACTACTACCACCCTCACCCAGGGGGCAGGATGCCCACCACTACTACCACCCTTAGCCAGGGGGGCTGGATGCCTACCACTACTACCACCCTTAGCCAGGGGGCAGGATGCCCACCACTACTACCACCCTCACCCAGGGGGGCAGGATGCCCACCACTACTACCACCCTCACCCAGGGGGGCAGGATGCCCACCACTACTACCACCCTTAGCCAGGGGGCTGGATGCCTACCACTACTACCACCCCCACTCATAGGATGGACAATGCATGACACAACAAGCACACCACAACCTAGGGAATGCAAGATTAAGACATCCCCCCACCACCATGACAAGCGTGTGAGCAGGCTGTGTCAAATGCCTACAACACCGAACATGACATTGAACATACAATGTGACCCCCTAGCACATGTGCCACACATATATGTGTGTGGCACCCACAATGCAAGCAGCCCATGACCATTGTGGCAATAGGGACTAAACCCCCATCATCACAGTGACCAAAAGGCAAGTGTGGGGTCCATAGCTGAAGCACATTTTGACCATTGTGGCAATGGGGCCTAAACCCCCATCATCACAGTGACCAAAAGGCAAGTGTGGGGTCCATAGCTGAAGCACATTTTGACCATTGTGGCAATGGGGTCTAAACCCCCATCATCACAGTGACCAAAAGGCAAGTGTGGGGTCCATAGCTGAAGCACATTTTGACCATTGTGGCAATGGGGTCTAAACCCCCATCATCACAGTGACCAAAAGGCAAGTGTGGGGTCCATAGCTGAAGCACATTTTGACCATTGTGGCAATGGGGTCCAAACCCCCATCATCACAGTGACCAAAAGGTAAGTGTGGGGTCCATAGCTGAAGCACATTTTGACCATTGTGGCAATGGGGTCTAAACCCCCATCATCACAGTGACCAAAAGGTAAGTGTGGGGTCCATAGCTGAAGCACATTTTGACCATTGTGGCAATGGGGTCTAAACCCCCATCATCACAGTGACCAAAAGGTAAGTGTGGGGTCCATAGCTGAAGCACATTTTGAACATTGTGGCAATGGGGTCTACACCCTCATCATCACAGTGACCAAAAGGTAATTGTTGACAAAGAAAGAGCTGCAACTGCCAAACTGCATGGATCATTCCTGGTCACAGAACCAAAAACTCATCTGTGGCAAAGTAGTGTATGTGTCCCATTGCAACATAAATTGGGGGAGCCAAATACTGCAGTGCAAATGAAACATTCCTTTGGCCATGTGCAGACAAACAACACCCATGGGGGCTGAGACCGTCAACAGTCATCAATGACACAATGACAGAAGTGACCATCAGAATGCAGAACCACATATTTGCACCAATGGGCACACAAATGCAGATACCCTGTGGAGACAGCAGATGTGAGGTGAACAGATACCATACCATGGCAGCAATGGGACACACAAACCATGATCACTGTGCTGACCGATGACCTAGGAGTCCCAGGGACAGCAGGGGAAACACACCAAACAACATACAGCCAATGGCACACCCAAGATATGCCAATGCAGTGGTGCAGATGCACAAACACAAACAGGCAGACCAACACTGTCATCATACACAGCAGGTGAGGGGTGGGGGTGCCAGTGTCCCCAGGCAACAACACAACACATGAGGAGAGCTGAATACCAATCATACAGATGTGCATACACTGCCACACTAAGGTAACTCATGGATCCAAATCCCCTATGTGGGCAAGCAGGCATTGACAGGTGAGAGGGAGCACAAAACACACATGTCACACAGGCACGTAGGAACAACAACTGACACAGCAAGTCACAGACACACCACAGCACCACCCCCAGGGCCCCCACAATGTGGTGACCCTGGGCTGAATAAAAATACCACTGTGATGACAAAGCTAAATGTCGTTCACACTGTGAACCACAGTCAGGTGTCCTGAGCAACTAACTACCATCACACCTACACAAGCACAAATCAATCAGCATGGCCAGTAAGCCAAGGCCAACATGGAGGCAGGGGACTAGCCGGGCAACAACTCTCATCTGCACACACTCAAGACCACACCCCTCGACCTCCAACAATGTGCAGCAGTGAAGTACACATGCACTGGTGACATTGCACATGCACCCATGACTATTCCAGGGTGGTGGGTGGGAACCAAGGTGTAGAAACACATCACACATGGACACTCAACAAGACTCCTGAATGTCTGACACACTGCACACTACGCTGTACATGGACATGACGGCAATACCACACCGACCAATGGGATCCCAGCCACAGTCACACACCAATGAAGAAGCCAAGGTCACCCACAAAGAACACACATAGACAACAACCAACATTGCAGCCCGGACCCTAAGGAGTGCCAGCAGTCACACACACAACGTGTCACAATCACTGAAAGATAACACAAACTGGAAATCACATGACAGGGGCAAACAACAAGTGCCAAAGGGAAACCTGACTGTGACCCATCTGCGTCAGCACACAAACTCTGCCCTGACAGCAAACACACCTATGGGTGACACCCTGATGACCAGTAATGTGCCATGCACCCACATCACAGAGAACACAGGGAGAAGACTTTGGGGGAACATAGCTCAAGTCAGCAAGCATCACAAACAGGTACAACACTAGGGATCACAGCATGCGCAGATGAATGAAAGTGAACACACAGACATGCACATACAACACACACCTTGTGCGCAGGCAATGTCACACGTGTACACACTGCCATGAGGGGACTCCACTCCTGTGTGAGGAAAGCTGTGCCATATGTTGCCTCAGTAGGGCCCCATCATGTCAGCTGAGCACTTGGTCACACAATCAACAATTAGCACCAAATGAGGGCTCCCATCACATCAGCCTGGTCATGGATGTGCCAACGGAATCATCAGCACAGAACCAACACACTTGTATAGCAATGTTGCACTGACTACACGGATGAGTCCCTCCCCATTGATGCCCAAACCTGCATGTCCACTGGAGATGGCAACACGGTCAGGGAAGTAGACAAATGCAACGATGGCAGGCACAACAGATGTGCAGGGGTGGAAGCCACAGATATGAAATTGCCAATGTAAGTAGGAAACCCATTGCCAAATACTGAACACATGACACCCTCAGATGCTGCTATTGATGACATGGATACACCACATGATAGGACACATTCCCCCTGGACCACATGGGTTCCTGCACAGTAACACTTCATAATCATGAGACCAGATATCACCATCACTGCAGCAAGGGCATGGTTAGCTGCACCAACAACATGTACATCTGAAGCATGAGCACTAGAGAAAAGAAAGTTGCTTTATTCAGCATATGTGTTGTTTGATAACGACGTCCAGAAGAAATTAGAGCAAAGGCCAATGGCCAGTCCATTGTCAAAGTTCAAACAGGGTGACACTGGCAGATGTCACCCTACGCATGCCTGCACAATACCAGGGACAATCCACTAGGAGGGGCAACCGGGGGCAGGCCAGGCACCGCAGGGACAGGATCAGGGCTCACCAGGGGGAGTCAGGGAAGGGGTGGTGGGTGCTGGAGAGCCACTGACAACTGCAGTGGAGGTGTCTGACATGGTGTGTGCCGGCACAACTGGGGGGCATGACTCAGATGTCGTGGGTGCCGGCACAACTGCAGTGGACCCTGCAGATGGGGTGGACAGGTCCGCCACTGCAGTGCCCAAGTCAGACAGGGCGGTAGTGGACTCCACTGCAGTGCCTACCTCCAGGGGAGGAGAATGGGGAACAGGCAAGGTGGGTTGGACAGAGGGGGAGGACACCCTCACCACATCAGTGGCACAGACAAGCGCAGCGGGGGTGTGGTGCTGGGAGAGCAAGTGGCAGGGGGAGAAGGCCGGAGCATCTTGGGGATGGTATATCTGTGGGTGGGGGAACCTGGGGCAGGGTGTGGTGGGGGCACCTGTGCAGTGGGGGCCTGAGGGATGGAGGACGGAGACCTTGTGCCTGAGCTGCAGGGCGGTGGCGGGGTCTTGCTCTTAGCACTCCGGGGGACTTGCGGGTGGGGGCCTCAGTCCGTCTGCGCCTGGGGGAGGGTGTCCGGGGGCGAGGGGCACTCTGCTCCGTGTGGGTGGGCTTCCTCTTCCCCCGGGATGCTGGAGCAGCTTCATCGGTGGGGAAGAGGCCGAGGTCACAGAGGAAGAGCTGCTGTGACTTTGGGGTTGCAGGTGAGGCAAGGGAGGGTGCTTTGGAGGGAGAGGGAACTGAGGACTGCGCAGTGCATGTGGATGCGTGTGTGTGTTCCAGGGCCCCATCCCCTGTGAGTCTGGCTTCAGTCCCCTGAATGTGCGTGCGTGTGCGTTTTGTCATTGGCGTGTGTGTCAGTGTGCTGGATGTGTGTGTGCTGGTGTGTGCCTGTGCCAGTGTGTGTGTGCCTGGGATGGGTAAGGTGCTGGGGAGTGTGGATGGAGCAGAGGCAGGAGGGGTGAGGGACCGTTTGAGGAGGGACACTGCTGCCGTCAGGGAGGAGTCCATGGACCTATTGCCCCTCTGTAGGTCAGACATGCCCGATGAGATGCCCTCCATGAACGACACCAGCTGAGTCAACAGCGCGGTGTGCGCATGGAGGACACTCAGCATGGCTGTCTGCCCTACATGGAGCTGGCGAAGGAGGTACACAGACTCCTCACTCAGGGCAGCAGGGGACACAGGGGCAGGGGGTGCGGTGCCTGGCCCAAAGGAGACACGCTCCCGGACATGGGAGCCTCCACGGACCTGGGGAATGGGAGCCGATGGGAGGGCGGTGGTGGTGCTGGTGGTGGCGGGGACAGCAACACTAGCTGGGGTGTGGTGGCTGCTGACACCCGCCTCCACAAGGGAGTCATCCTCCGAGTTGCTCTGGTCCTCAGCTGAGGTGGATGCTGCTGAGGACTCCTCGGTGTGGCTCCCCTCGCCCTCCGTGCCACTGGGTCCCTCCAACCACTCCTCGGCTGCTGACCCAGTCTGGCTCTCCGGCTCCTCCTGGTCCGTGGAGCTGTCCCCTTCCGTGGCCGTGGATGTATCTGCAAACAATGGGGAAACAGACAGACATCAGTCACCTGCACATAACGCACACACCACTGTGAGCACAGCACATCACAGAGCAAGCCCTGGCATCATTAGTTGTACATTGCTAAAAGTGCACTAATTGAACAGGAGAAGTCAATTGTCAGTCTGATGCCAAGCATGGCACTCACATCCCACATGGCCTTGCACCCATCTGTCTGGTGTCTGTTGGATTGCAACACCCCAGTGTTGACACATGCACCAAGTACACAGTAGTTGGACAGTGCAGAGGACACGGTGTGGACACATCACAGCTCTTGCCACTGAGTCAGTACAGGTTTACGGATGTAAGGGATGCCCAGAGTCAAATAGGAAATGCATGTGATGCATACCAGCGACAGACACCATGATGCACCCATGTCCTGATAGCCAGCGCCACTATGGTGTGCATGTAGCACATGTCACTCCCCTGCAGGATCACCAATCAGTAGACACATGCCATGGCGGAGGCATGACTGCAAAGTCATACATCACTGTCTCAGTGATGTATGACTTTGCAGCCAGACAACAACACTCTGCACTGTGTCACAATAGTAGGTCATGGGGAATGCAAGTCCTGGAGCTGCACAAGTGCACATGTACATCCCCCCCACAACACATCCTCTTAACCCTCATCTGTCCAGGTCATACCTATTGGACATATGGGAGACCTGTGACACTACCCTCTGAACCTGAGCCCCTCACACTCTGCTGTGCATGGGGAACAGCTGCCTGAACTTCACATTTACATGCCCCAGTCTGCATGGGCAGCTGATCAGACACCTATGTGTCACACAAGTATCGTCTCCTATGGTCACATCTCCAGTGGCATGCTGAGCCCCTACCAAGAAACTCCACAGCAGTCCTGGCGACTAATCCACAGCACACTGACACAGAGGCAGACACCTGAGGGGTCAAATCACTGTGCACAATGTGTCCGCTGATACACGGGAGTGGGAGTACAGAGTGTATTGTATGGCCTGGAGTAGGCATGACTGTCCAGCCCCACATGAATGAGGGATGAGCCCTGGACTGTAGGCAGCTGGCTAAGTATGTGTGACACACGTCATATACATACTCCTGGGGCCCAAACATTGTTCCCACCCGCAGCATGGGTGTGTGCCAGGTACCCCAGCCACATGTGGTGGATCAGCTCAGCAATTGGACCACAGATCAAAGTAACACGCTGAATACATGTCAGAATACAGGCATTGTGTAAGCAATGGACCCACCCATGATGCCCACCACAGAGTCAGGGAAACAGATGCTGTCTCCCACCTTGAGTCAAGCAAACTGCAAGGACACAGTCCTAAGTGACAGAATTCCCTGCATGTAAGGGCCACACCTGGGTATCAGATGAGGAGTGGGCAGTGCACAATAGAGGGACATGGCTCCTGGACAACATGACTGCTGTACTGTGGCAGTTCAACCTGGCCCGAGGAGGGCACATAGCATGTTAGACAGAGTACACAGTGCAGTCTTTGACTCACCCCCTCCTTGCTGCTCTCTGGCCTTCAGCTGCCCATCCAGGTCTGGAAAGACCACCGCCAGGATCCTGAGCATGTGGGGGTCAGGGTCCGTGTTCCGCCCCTCCTGCGAGGAGGCGACAGCTTCAGCTGGACCCGTGCAATCCTCCGGGTCCAGCCCCGAAGGTCCTGCCACCTCTTTTGGCAGTTGCGGATCCGGCGCTTGTAGACCCCCACGGACCGGACAGCCCGGACGATGTCCTTCCAGATCTCATGCTTCCGATGGGCAGAAGCCTGTCAGGATGACAAAGTGATAAGGCCATTACTACACATGCAACATATCCGTGCATGACACAGTTGCATATACATGTCGCAATCACAGGGGCACATGGTGTACCCAGGCAGTGCACGGCTGCCCATGGACAGTTTTCCAGAAGTCACTACATGGTATCATTGCATGGGGAGTAAAACCCTGTTCAGAAGCACTGTCACTGCACCATACCTGTCCAGTGCAAGTCACTACACACTATGGGGGGTGACAACTACTCAGTGAGCCTGCTAGCCAGTGGTGTGCTGACTCTCAGCCTTGCTAGTCAGACAAAATGCACATTCAGAAAGGCAGTGCACAGAACACTCACCTGCTCCCCTGGTGTCCCATACAGCTTGCTGTACTGTGGAAGTAGGCTGTCCAGCAGGGCCTGGTTCTCTTCAAGGCTGAAGGCTGGGGCTCTCTCCACAGTACGTGCCATTGCAGGGTCCAGAGGGGCAGAGACAGCAGCAGTGCAGTGGCAGATGTCGTCCTGGAGCATGTAGTGCAGGCAAGTGGGCTCTCAGGGGAACATGCAGCAATATATATGTGCTGGAGAGGCAGATACTGTCCCTTGTGTCCAAAGTGATAGGTCCAAGTCGTTTGCATCTTCTGAATCTGGCCAATCCATGGAATAGCAGCACCAAAACACGCCCACAGCATCCTTCAAAATTTCAACTTCATGACATACATGATTTTGCAACATTGTTGTGGGTGACCAACTGATTTTCCAGCAACCGACTCGTTCGAATATTCGAAAACGCGTCCGTTGCCAGGCAAGCCCATTGTCAATGGGTGCGCACCGATCGGTCCATTGAGGTACAACGCGCACAGGGGTACAACGCGTACCCGCACACATTGAATGCAATGGGCCGGCCGGAGGCACCGATCGGTCCATTGCTGTTCAACGCGCACAGGGGTACAACGCGTACCCGCACACATTGAATGCAATGGGCCGGCCGGAGGCACCGATCGGTCCATTGCAGTACAACGCGCACAGGGGTACAACGCGTACCCGCACACATTGAATGCAATGGGCCGGCCGGAGGCACCGATCGATCCATTGCTGTTCAACGCGCACAGGGGTACAACGCGTACCCGCACACATTGAATGCAATGGGCCGGCCGGAGGCACCGATCGGTCCATTGCTGTTCAACGCGCACAGGGGTACAACGCGTACCCGCGCACATTGAATGCAATGGGCCGGCCGGAGGCACCGATCGGTCCATTGCTGTTCAACGCGCACAGGGGTACAACGCGTACCCGCACACATTGAATGCAATGGGCCGGCCGGAGGCACCGATCGGTCCATTGCAGTACAACGCGCACAGGGGTACAACGCGTACCCGCACACATTGAATGCAATGGGCCGGCCGGAGGCACCGATCGGTCCATTGCTGTTCAACGCGCACAGGGGTACAACGCGTACCCGCACACATTGAATGCAATGGGCCGGCCGGAGGCACCGATCGGTCCATTGCAGTACAACGCGCACAGGGGTACAACGCGTACCCGCACACATTGAATGCAATGGGCCGGCCGGAGGCACCGATCGGTCCATTGCAGTACAACGCGCACAGGGGTACAACGCGTACCCGCACACATTGAAAGCAATGGGCCGGCCGGAGGCACCGATCGGTCCATTGCTGTTCAACGCATCACTGTACATGTGACTGGCATATGTCAGCATGCCTGTCTCAGATGGACATATGCCAGCCACAGATAGCTCCCAGGAGTGAGGGGCACACCTACATCACGACAGCCTGTCCAAACCTTATCATAAGGCATGTAAGGCTGCATTTCCTATTGTGTGTATGTTGGTGTACATGTTGTCCTGTGGGTGTCACCTGTGGGCAGCCACCCCCAGGCTGTGCACGTGTTAATGGGGACAGGATCCTGGGTGTTACGTGTACGTGACCACTGTGATGTGCAACTGTTCATATCTGTGCATGTGCCATGGTCACATTTCACAGTGGTGTTTGTGTATGTCATGTCACATACCCCGTGAGTCCCATGTGGGACGGTATGTTTGAGCCAGGGTGTCCCAGTGGCACAATAGTGATGGCCCTCCACAGTCTTTGTGCATGTAGTGTTTACAATGTCTCTGATTTCATGTGCACAATGGGAGACAGTCTCCACATCCACGTTGTGTGTGCATGGACTCTGATGTTGTGCGTGTGTGTCACAGACGTCCATGGCTCTCCTGCCATGGCAAGTGTGGCCACTACCTGTGGGGGTCATGTTTGTTTTGTTGTGGTGTACACATGATACTCCAGGTGATGCCAGTGTCCATGTGGCATTACAGGGTCCCTGGGAATGTGCCTGTCGTTGAGCTGTGGTGCCTGGGGCACATCTGTCCTCACATGTCACTGGGGGGTGACTGTGACACAGCATCATGATATCCAATGGGCCAACCTGGGACAAATTGATGCCACCTGTAGGACCGTGTTGACAGATGTTGGCCATGTATGTACCATACATGTCGTTCCGGTACTGCACACTTCATGTAGTTGTGCCTCATGATGATGTATGTTGGGATCTTGAGTGTGTTCAATGCCGCATATGTGGGGTGACTGACGATCTTGCTTACTTCTCCTCTGCACTGCAGGGCTCCTGCTGTCCATCGGCCATTCCCAGACCTGGCAACGATGGTGGAACGGGACAGCATCCGACGGTACCGCTTCACCAAGCAGCTGATTGAGGATTTGGCAGTGCAGTTGTCCCCACATTTGCAGCCTGGCCGGCCGTATCCTACAGCGCTGACCCCCAAGGTGAAGGTGATGGCAGCCCTACACTTCTTTGCCACCGGTACCTTCCAACATACTGTGGCGTCTGCTGGTGGGATGTCACAGACCATGTTCAGCCGTGTGCTCCGCGATTTCTTGGCGGCAATGTTGCTCTTCCTGAACCGGTACATCTATTTCCCTAGACTGCGACGACTCACTGACGTGAAGAGTGACTTTTATGCCCTGGGGAGGATGCCGCATGTCATTGGCTCCATTGATGGGACACATGTGGCTTTGGTACCACCACAGGCCCAGGAGCAGGCCTACAGGAACCGCAAGCACTACCACTCGGTCAATGCACTGGTGGTGTGTCTTGCAGACATGACCATCACACACGTGTGTGCCCGTTTCCCTGGTTCAGCACACGATGCCTTTGTGATGAGGAGTAGTCGCATCCCCAGGTTGATGGCACAGATGCAGAACCAGCGTGCCTGGCTTGTCGGTGTGTACTGACTTTGTGCCATTGTGTGTGATCTGATCTGTAGTATTCCGCCCACTTTTCCAAGTCAGCTGATGTGCACTTGTCTGTCCGTAGGTGACTCGGGATACCCCAACATGCCGTGGTTGCTGACACCCCTCAGGAACCCTGTGACACCTGCCCAGATGCGCTACAATGAGGCACATGGTCGGACCAGGAGAGTGATTGAGCGGACCTTTGGTCTCCTGAAGAGCCGCTTCCGCTGCCTGGACAAGACCGGAGGGTCCCTCCCATATGCCCCTGCGAAAGTGTGCAAGATTATCATCGTCTGCTGCATGCTCCACAACCTGGCAGTGCGGAAGGAGTTGCCTCTCATCCAGGATGACGATGACCAACATCCGCCACCTGTGGAGGATCCTGGCCTGGACCACGATGCCAGTGACGATGATGATGATGATGGTGATGGTGATGTCCGCACACAGCTCATCACCAACTTCTTTAGCTGAATGTGAGTATCCTGAGGTGTCATGTGAATGATGTGAGTTGGCATGATGTGTGGGTGGTGCTCTGGTGCTGTTGGAGTGTGTCCATGGGCTACTTGACAGGATGTGTGTTGCGATGTGTGGTGACAGGTGGGCTGTACTCCCCAACAGTGTTGACATGCTAACTTGGTTCTGGGTGGGTATCTTGTAACATGTATTGTGCATGAGTTTTGCTGTTCTGTCCTGTACTGCATTGCTTTTGACTGTGTGTCATTTCTGTCCTTCACAGGGTACTTTCAGATTCGTTTGGTCAACTGTGTCCACCGACGACGTGATTGCACATCCAGGCTGGTAGCTGTTGTGACCCTACAGGTGATGTGCGCCACACCCATGGACTTCCTTCTGTCTACAGTTGTTGACTGTGTGCCCGCTACCAGGTGGGGTTACCTTGCATCTGTAGTGGTTACGGCATGTTGCTACTGTGTAATAAACCTGTGCTTCACTTAGTGATGTGCGTTGTCTGTGGTCACACATTTGACTGCCATTTGCTTACTGCACCTGTGGGCTACTTGACTACAACTGGGAATGGGTGTGGTGTCTGTGCATTGCACCGTCTTCCCTGGCAACATCAGTGTAGGCAATGAGTCAGATGGCCTAGGTGTGTATGTGTTGTGTAGCCCTGGTGGTGTGTCTCCCTCATATGTGTCACGTTGCCTGTACTCACATGCCTGTGTTGTCCTTGCTGTTGCAGTTCGCATACACAGTGTAATTTTGCTGTTCATCATCCCCATAACAGCACCCACGTTGGAATCACGACAGAGGCAAGTATGGTGTATTATTGTGTTTATTGTGATACATCTGTGATAATAGTGCATAGGATGGATTGTGCTGTACATGAATCTTGCAATCCCAAGTTCCTAGATGAATAGAAAGTCCAGGTAGACAGGATCCCCAGTATCGGGGCCACAGTTGTCTGACACATTGTTCCAACTTGTACTCCCCATGCAATGTGTGGGAGTAGTGTTGCCATCAACAGGGTGAACAGTCTGTGCACAAAGGCGAAAATCCAGAACAGGTTCAGGCTTCCTGGGAGTTGCGCTTGGCCATCAGCCTCTCACTTTCCCCTCCTCGGACGACCCCTCTTCTTGGGGGGGCCCTCAAGTGCAGGCTGCTGCGGTGCAGGGGACTCTCCGCCAGAGTCCTCCTCCCTCCCTGTGGCAGTTGCAGTTTGTTCGGTGCCAGATGTTGTTGGCACACAGGGAGGTGTGGACTGGTTGCTGTTCATCTGGCGGAGGCATTGTAAAATGTCCCTGTGCACCGCCGTCATCTCATGTAGTACATCCCACTTGGACTCCACGCGGGTCATGTGGGAGTCCACACGTGACATGTGTGACTCCACGTGGGACATGTGGGAGTCCAAGCGGGCATGATGGGCAGCCTGCTGCTGTTTGATGTCTCTGAGGAGCCCCACTACCTGGCTGAGCTCTCCGGTGCTGGACTGGTACGCATCAGCTATGCGTACCAGTTGTGGGTCTTCATGCACACCAGCAACGTCTGCAAGCAGCGACCTCTGTCTCCCACCCCTCCCACCACCCCTGCTGACATGTGCAGTGTGTGCAGTTGCACGCACAGATAACCCTGGTCCACCTTGGGGGTTGGTGGTGGTGGTGGTGTCCATGGCCCCAGGTTGGTCCAGGGTCACTGCGCTGGTGTTGTTCCTTATTCTGTCCATGTCGGCAGGGATGGTATTCGTGGTGACAGTCGTTGGAGGGGTGGGTGCAGGGGGTGCAGCTGGTGGACCTGCTGGTGCTGCAGCTGGTGGTCCTGCTGGTGCAGCATGTTGACTTGCACCGGATGTGCCAGGTTGTTCTTCATCGTCCGAGGAGGACAGAGGCTGTACGACGCCAGTGAGCTCGGCATCCTCTTGAGCCTGGGACTGGGACTCCTCAGCGTCTGCTGCTGTGTCCCTATCATCACCTGTTTTTGGGAGACACAAACAATGTATGTCATGTTTCTGCAGGCATCAGTGGTTGACACACCTGACAGTTGTGACTGTGCCTCGGGGTGCGGGCCTGTACATTGTATTGTCCTAAGTCGTCACAGTCAGGGGTTGATATTGGTGTGGCACATTGTCCTGCATTATTTGGGCATTTCTATGTATTCTCTGGGGTGTGAACATGGTCTGCATTGATTGTGTTTGGTTGACAGCCAGACCTCCTTCCCACCCACCCACCCACCCAGTCAGTTATCCCACCATGGAACGTGCTTGCATTGCAGGGAGTGTAAGTTGTCTCTCAGGATGTCAGTCAGTGGTGTCCTGCTGTTTGTTGGTGCACAGTTGCCAGCAGGGCCTTGTGCTCCCCACAGCAGTAGCCAGTGTCAGCCATCTTGTGAGTCCTTCTCCACTCCCTGTGATGTGAGCATGGTTCAGGGTGGTGTTGATGGGCCAGTTGTGAGGCTGAGCAATGTCTGTGACTACGACTCCCATCATGCTATTGCCTCCACCCCCTTCCCAGCATGCCCATGCTTCCTTCCTTTTGTCTCTGCTTCCCTGTGGGGTGGGGTGGCTGTGCTGACAGGATGGCTGGGAGTGTTGTCCTGGCAGTTGTTTGGCTAAGAGTCCCAAGAGTGTCCCTGTGCTTCACACAACATAACCCAGGGTGGTGGTGCTTTGTGGGATCTTGTGTTAGGATGGAGGGCATTGCATTCTACCAGGTGGGTACTGTGGAGTTTGTGTTGGGGGGGTGTGAGGGGAGGTGCTGGTGACTATGGTCAGTGCTGCAAGTCCCCCTTCCCACCCAGCCAGCCAGATATCCCACCATGGAACGTGCTTGCATTGCAGGGAGTGTAAGTTGTCTCTCAGGATGTCAGTCAGTGGTGTCCTGCTGTTTGTTGGTGCACAGTTGCCAGCAGGGCCTTGTGCTCCCCACAGCAGTAGCCAGTGTCAGCCATCTTGTGAGTCCTTCTCCACTCCCTGTGATGTGAGCATGGTTCAGGGTGGTGTTGATGGGCCAGTTGTGAGGCTGAGCAATGTCTGTGACTACGACTCCCATCATGCTATTGCCTCCACCCCCTTCCCAGCATGCCCATGCTTCCTTCCTTTTGACTCTGCTTCCCTGTGGGGTGGGGTGGCTGTGCTGACAGGATGGCTGGGAGTGTTGTCCTGGCAGTTGTTTGGCTAAGAGTCCCAAGAGTGTCCCTGTGCTTCACACAACATAACCCAGGGTGGTGGTGCTTTGTGGGATCTTGTGTTAGGATGGAGGGCATTGCATTCTACCAGGTGGGTACTGTGGAGTTTGTGTTGGGGGGGGGTGTGAGGGGAGGTGCTGGTGACTATGGTCAGTGCTGCAAGTCCCCCTTCCCACCCAGCCAGCCAGATATCCCACCATGGAACGTGCTTGCATTGCAGGGAGTGTAAGTTGTCTCTCAGGATGTCAGTCAGTGGTGTCCTGCTGTTTGTTGGTGCACAGTTGCCAGCAGGGCCTTGTGCTCCCCACAGCAGTAGCCAGTGTCAGCCATCTTGTGAGTCCTTCTCCACTCCCTGTGATGTGAGCATGGTTCAGGGTGGTGTTGATGGGCCAGTTGTGAGGCTGAGCAATGTCTGTGACTACGACTCCCATCATGCTATTGCCTCCACCCCCTTCCCAGCATGCCCATGCTTCCTTCCTTTTGACTCTGCTTCCCTGTGGGGTGGGCTGGCTGTGCTGACAGGATGGCTGGGAGTGTTGTCCTGGCAGTTGTTTGCCTAAGAGTCCCAAGAGTGTCCCTGTGCTTCACACAACATAACCCAGGGTGGTGGTGCTTTGTGGGATCTTGTGTTAGGATGGAGGGCATTGCATTCTACCAGGTGGGTACTGTGGAGTTTGTGTTGGGGGGGGTGTGAGGGGAGGTGCTGGTGACTATGGTCAGTGCTGCAAGTCCCCCTTCCCACCCAGCCAGCCAGATATCCCACCATGGAACGTGCTTGCATTGCAGGGAGTGTAAGTTGTCTCTCAGGATGTCAGTCAGTGGTGTCCTGCTGTTTGTTGGTGCACAGTTGCCAGCAGGGCCTTGTGCTCCCCACAGCAGTAGCCAGTGTCAGCCATCTTGTGAGTCCTTCTCCACTCCCTGTGATGTGAGCATGGTTCAGGGTGGTGTTGATGGGCCAGTTGTGAGGCTGAGCAATGTCTGTGACTACGACTCCCATCATGCTATTGCCTCCACCCCCTTCCCAGCATGCCCATGCTTCCTTCCTTTTGACTCTGCTTCCCTGTGGGGTGGGCTGGCTGTGCTGACAGGATGGCTGGGAGTGTTGTCCTGGCAGTTGTTTGCCTAAGAGTCCCAAGAGTGTCCCTGTGCTTCACACAACATAACCCAGGGTGGTGGTGCTTTGTGGGATCTTGTGTTAGGATGGAGGGCATTGCATTCTACCAGGTGGGTACTGTGGAGTTTGTGTTGGGGGGGTGTGAGGGGAGGTGCTGGTGACTATGGTCAGTGCTGCAAGTCCCCCTTCCCACCCAGCCAGCCAGATATCCCACCATGGAACGTGCTTGCATTGCAGGGAGTGTAAGTTGTCTCTCAGGATGTCAGTCAGTGGTGTCCTGCTGTTTGTTGGTGCACAGTTGCCAGCAGGGCCTTGTGCTCCCCACAGCAGTAGCCAGTGTCAGCCATCTTGTGAGTCCTTCTCCACTCCCTGTGATGTGAGCATGGTTCAGGGTGGTGTTGATGGGCCAGTTGTGAGGCTGAGCAATGTCTGTGACTACGACTCCCATCATGCTATTGCCTCCACCCCCTTCCCAGCATGCCCATGCTTCCTTCCTTTTGACTCTGCTTCCCTGTGGGGTGGGCTGGCTGTGCTGACAGGATGGCTGGGAGTGTTGTCCTGGCAGTTGTTTGCCTAAGAGTCCCAAGAGTGTCCCTGTGCTTCACACAACATAACCCAGGGTGGTGGTGCTTTGTGGGATCTTGTGTTAGGATGGAGGGCATTGCATTCTACCAGGTGGGTACTGTGGAGTTTGTGTTGGGGGGGGTGTGAGGGGAGGTGCTGGTGACTATGGTCAGTGCTGCAAGTCCCCCTTCCCACCCAGCCAGCCAGCCAGATATCCCACCATGGAACGTGCTTGCATTGCAGGGAGTGTAAGTTGTCTCTCAGGATGTCAGTCAGTGGTGTCCTGCTGTTTGTTGGTGCACAGTTGCCAGCAGGGCCTTGTGCTCCCCACAGCAGTAGCCAGTGTCAGCCATCTTGTGAGTCCTTCTCCACTCCCTGTGATGTGAGCATGGTTCAGGGTGGTGTTGATGGGCCAGTTGTGAGGCTGAGCAATGTCTGACTACGACTCCCATCATGCTATTGCCTCCACCCCCTTCCCAGCATGCCCATGCTTCCTTCCATTTGACTCTGCTTCCCTGTGGGGTGGGCTGGCTGAGCTGACAGGATGGCTGGGCGGGTTGTCCTGGCAGTTGTTTGGCTAAGAGTCCCAAGAGTGTCCCTGTGCTTCACACAACATAACCCAGGGTGGTGGTGCTTTGTGGGATCTTGTGTTAGGATGGAGGGCATTGCATTCTACCAGGTGGGTACTGTGGAGTTTGTGTTGGGGGGGGGTGTGAGGGGAGGTGCTGGTGACTATGGTCAGTGCTGCAAGTCCCCCTTCCCACCCACCCAGCCAGCCAGATATCCCACCATGGAACGTGCTTGCATTGCAGGGAGTGTAAGTTGTCTCTCAGGATGTCAGTCAGTGGTGTCCTGCTGTTTGTTGGTGCACAGTTGCCAGCAGGGCCTTGTGCTCCCCACAGCAGTAGCCAGTGTCAGCCATCTTGTGAGTCCTTCTCCACTCCCTGTGATGTGAGCATGGTTCAGGGTGGTGTTGATGGGCCAGTTGTGAGGCTGAGCAATGTCTGTGACTACGACTCCCATCATGCTATTGCCTCCTCCCCCTTCCCAGCATGCCCATGCTTCCTTCCTTTTGACTCTGCTTCCCTGTGGGGTGGGCTGGCTGTGCTGACAGGATGGCTGGGAGTGTTGTCCTGGCAGTTGTTTGGCTAAGAGTCCCAAGAGTGTCCCTGTGCTTCACACAACATAACCCAGGGTGGTGGTGCTTTGTGGGATCTTGTGTTAGGATGGAGGGCATTGCATTCTACCAGGTGGGTACTGTGGAGTTTGTGTTGGGGGGGGGTGTGAGGGGAGGTGCTGGTGACTATGGTCAGTGCTGCAAGTCCCCCTTCCCACCCAGCCAGCCAGATATCCCACCATGGAACGTGCTTGCATTGCAGGGAGTGTAAGTTGTCTCTCAGGATGTCAGTCAGTGGTGTCCTGCTGTTTGTTGGTGCACAGTTGCCAGCAGGGCCTTGTGCTCCTCACAGCAGTAGCCAGTGTCAGCCATCTTGTGAGTCCTTCTCCACTCCCTGTGATGTGCGCATGGTTCATGGTGGTGTTGATGGGACAGTTGTGGGGGGGCAATATGTGTGACTGCGACTCCCATGATGCTATTGGCTACACTGACTTGGCCAGCATACACAGAATTCCTTCCTTTGAGTGGTCTTCACTGTGTGTTGGTGTTGTTGTGGTGGCTACATGTGTGGATGTGTTTGTTAGTTCTATTTGTGCCACTGCCTAGCTGTAGTTGTGGTTGTGTTTGTACATGTGTTGGCACAGTTGGATGTGACTTTTTTGATGGCATGTGTTGTGTTTATCTGACTGACATACACATTTTGGGATGATTCTGTTCTAGTTGCTGTGTAATTGCTATGAGTGCATGGTTTGACTCTCCCCTTGACAGTGATGTGTGTGTTTTGTGGCAGTATATTGTGTACATTTGTTGTGTACTCACCAGGCTCTGGGATGTCCTCTAGTCCATATATGCTCACTGGCGGTAGGATGGCCCGCACCTTCTCCTCCCAGGGCCTGAGGTATATTGGCTTGGCAGGAGGGCCACTGCCGGTGTGTTGGCTGTTGATGTAGTCTTGCTTCAGCAGTTTCCGTACCCTCCTGCGCACGTCATACCACCTGTTCTGGATGTCGGTCTTTGTGCACCGACATGGTGATTGGGCGTTCACCCTGTTGATGATCCTCTCCCACATCTTGGTTTTCTGCGACATGGGGGTCTGTTGGACCAATGTGCCAAACAGCTGTGGCTCTACCCTGAGGATCTCGTCTACCAGGACTTCCAATTCACAATCTAGGAACTTGTGATTCTTCTTGGGGGGCATGGTGATGGGTGGTGATGGTGGGTGATGTGTGTGTTGGTGTGCAGGTGAGGGTGTGTGGGTGTGTGTTGTGCTGGGTGTATGTGAGGTAGGTATTTGTTGGTGTGCTGCTGGTGTGTGGCTTGTGTGAGGGATGAGCTGTGGGTGTGTGGTTGCTTTCTCTTGGGTGCTGGCAGTGGAATGGCATTTGCAAAGGCTCATGGTAGTGATTTGTGTCCTTTATATAGGTGGAGTTGTGGGTGTGTCTTTGTTCTCTGTCCCCACCCCCAGTATTTATTGGCTTGGTAATTGCTTGTTTGGCCTTTTTTGGTTGATTTTTCCTTTGTGCTGTTTGTGTATGTTGGAAACGTTCTTGTGACCGAGTCGGACCCTGCATTGGTCTCGTACGGTGTTTTCCGTTTCGTTCACGCTGTGTTTGTGCAGTTTTGTATGCTGCGTACGCGTCGGTCGCGGTGTATTGTGTTGCTTCGGCTCGGTTTTGTATGCGTGTCGGTCGTACGGCTTGTCCTCCGTCCGACTCGGTCGTGTTTTCGCGCCTTGCATCGTACTTTGCGGGTTGGAGTTGGCGGGTACGATTCGGTCGGATTTGTTCCGGGTGCGTGTCGGTCGGTTGAATTCGCGTGTTTTTCCGGCCGGATTGCTATTTTCCGAGCGGCTCGGTCGGTCGGCTTGGTTTCCTGACGTGTCGGTCGGATTTATCGCGGCTTGCATCGTACTTGGCGTGTCGGGCGCCACTGGTACGTGTCGGTCGGTAATTTTTCCGGCTCCGAGTCGGTCGGTGCTTT
>CAWUFW010027665.1:0-25573 GCA_963921515.1 Calotriton arnoldi | reverse complement strand
GGATGCCTACCACTACTACCACCCTTAGCCAGGGGGCAGGATGCCTACCACTACTACCACCCTTAGCCAGGGGGCAGGATGCCTACCACTACTACCACCCCAACCCAGGGGGGCTGGATGCCTACCACTACTACCACCCTTAGCCAGGGGGCAGGATGCCCACCACTACTACCACCCTCACCCACGGGGGCAGGATGCCTACCACTACTACCACCCTTAGCCAGGGTGGCAGGATGCCTACCACTACTACCACCCTTAGCCAGGGGGCAGGATGCCCACCACTACTACCACCCCAACCCAGGGGGGCTGGATGCCTACCACTACTACCACCCTTAGCCAGGGGGCTGGATGCCTACCACTACTACCACCCTTAGCCAGGGGGCAGGATGCCCACCACTACTACCACCCTCACCCAGGGGGGCTGGATGCCTACCACTACTACCACCCTCACCCAGGGGTGGCAGGATGCCTACCACTACTACCACCCTTAGCCAGGGTGGCAGGATGCCTACCACTACTACCACCCTTAGCCAGGGGGCAGGATGCCCACCACTACTACCACTCCTTAGCCAGGGGGCAGGATGCCCACCACTACTACCACCCTTAGCCAGGGGGGCTGGATGCCTACCACTACTACCACCCTTAGCCAGGGGGCAGGATGCCCACCACTACTACCACCCTCACCCAGGGGGGCTGGATGCCTACCACTACTACCACCCTCACCCAGGGGTGGCAGGATGCCTACCACTACTACCACCCTTAGCCAGGATGGCAGGATGCCCACCACTACTACCACCCTCACCCAGGGGGCTGGATGCCTACCACTACTACCACCCTCACCCAGGGGGGGCAGGATGCTCACCACTACTACCACCCTCACCCAGGGGGCAGGATGCCTACCACTACTACCACCCTTAGCCAGGGGGGCTGGATGCCTACCACTACTACCACCCTCACCCAGGGGGCAGGATGCCTACCACTACTACCACCCTTAGCCAGGGGGGCTGGATGCCTACCACTACTACCACCCCAACCCAGGGGGCTGGATGCCTACCACTACTACCACCCTTAGCCAGGGGGCAGGATGCCCACCACTACTACCACCCTCACCCACGGGGGCAGGATGCCTACCACTACTACCACCCTTAGCCAGGGGGCAGGATGCCCACCACTACTACCACCTCTTAGCCAGGGGGCAGGATGCCCACCACTACTACCACCCTCACCCACGGGGGGCAGGATGCCCACCACTACTACCACCCTCACCCAGGGGGGCAGGATGCCTACCACTACTACCACCTCACCCAGGGGGGCTGGATGCCTACCACTACTACCACCCCCACTCATAGGATGGACAATGCATGACACAACAAGCACACCACAACCTAGGGAATGCAAGATTAAGACATCCCCCCACCACCATGACAAGCGTGTGTAGGCTGTGTCAAATGCCTACAACACCGAACATGACTTTCAACATACAATGTGACCCCTAGCACATGTGCCACACATATATGTGTGTGGCACCCACAATGCTAAGCAGCCCATGACCATTGTGGCAATGGGGCCTAAACCCCCATCATCACAGTGACCAAAAGGTAAGTGTGGGGTCCATAGCTGAAGCACATTTTGACCATTGTGGCAATGGGGTCTAAACCCCATCATCACAGTGACCAAAAGGCAAGTGTGGGGTCCATAGCTGAAGCACATTTTGACCATTGTGGCAATGGGGTCTAAACCCCCATCATCACAGTGACCAAAAGGCAAGTGTGGGGTCCATAGCTGAAGCACATTTTGACCATTGTGGCAATGGGGTCTACACCCTCATCATCACAGTGACCAAAAGGTAATTGTTGACAAAGAAAGAGCTGCAACTGCCAAACTGCATGGATCATTCCTGGTCACAGAACCAAAAACTCATCCGTGGCAAAGTAGTGTATGTGTCCCTTTGCAACATAAATTGGGGGAGCCAAATACTGCAGTGCAAATGAAACATTCCTTTGGCCATGTGCAGACAAACAACACCCATGGGGGCTGAGACCGTCAACAGTCATCAATGACACAATGACAGAAGTGACCATCAGAATGCAGAACCACATATTTGCACCAATGGGCACACAAATGCAGATACCCTGTGGAGACAGCAGATGTGAGGTGAACAGATACCATACCATGGCAGCAATGGGACACACAAACCATGATCACTGTGCTGACCGATGACCTAGGAGTCCCAGGGACAGCAGGGGAAACACACCAAACAACATACAGCCAATGGCACACCCAAGATATGCCAATGCAGTGGTGCAGATGCACAAACACAAACAGGCAGACCAACACTGTCATCATACACAGCAGGTGAGGGGTGGGGGTGCCAGTGTCCCCAGGCAACCACACAACACATGAGGAGAGCTGAATACCAATCATACAGATGTGCATACACTGCCACACTAAGGTAACTCATGGATCCAAATCCCCTATGTGGGCAAGCAGGCATTGTCAGGTGAGAGGGAGCACAAAACACACATGTCACACAGGCACGTAGGAACAACAACTGACACAGCAAGTCACAGACACACCACAGCACCACCCCCAGGGCCCCCACAATGTGGTGACCCTGGGCTGAATAAAAATACCACTGTGATGACAAAGCTAAATGTCGTTCACACTATGAACCACAGTCAGGTGTCCTGAGCAACAAACTACCATCACACCTACACAAGCACAAATCAATCAGCATGGCCAGTAAGCCAAGGCCAACATGGAGGCAGGGGCCTAGCCGGGCAACAACTCTCATCTGCACACACTCAACACCACACCCCTCGACCTCCAACAATGTGCAGCAGTGAAGTACACATGCACTGGTGACATTGCACATGCACCCATGACTATTCCAGGGTGGTGGGTGGGAACCAAGGTGTAGAAACACATCACACATGGACACTCAACAAGACTCCTGAATGTCTGACACACTGCACACTACGCTGTACATGGACATGACGGCAATACCACACCGACCAATGGGATCCCAGCCACAGTCACACACCAATGAAGAAGCCAAGGTCACCCACAAAGAACACACATAGACAACTTCCAACATTGCAGCTCTGACCCTGAGGAGTGGCAGCAGTCACACACACAACATGTCACAATCACTGAAAGATAACACAAACTGGAAATCACATGACAGGGGCAAACAACAAGTGCCAAGGGGAAACCTGACTGTGACCCATCTGCGTCTGCACACAAACTCAGCCCTGACAGCAAACACACCTATGGGTGACACCCTGATGACCAGTAATGTGCCATGCACCCACATCACAGAGAACACAGGGAGAAGACTTTGGGGAACATAGCTCAAGTCAGCAAGCATCACAAACAGGTACAACACTAGGGATCACAGCATGCGCAGATGAATGGAAGTGAACACACAGACATGCACATACAACACACACCTTGGGTGCAGGCAATGTCACACGTGTACACACTGCCATGAGGGGACTCCACTCCTGTGTGAGGAAAGCTGTGCCATATGTTGCCTCAGTAGGGCCCCATCATGTCAGCTGAGCACTTGGTCACACAATCAACAATTAGCACCAAATGAGGGCTCCCATCACATCAGCCTGGTCATGGATGTGCCAACGGAATCATCAGCACAGATCCAACACACTTGTATAGCAATGTTGCACTGACTACACGGATGAGTCCCTCCCCATTGATGCCCAAACCTGCATGTCCACTGGAGATGGCAACACGGTCAGGGAAGTAGACAAATGCAACGATGGCAGGCACAACAGATGTGCAGGGGTGGAAGCCACAGATATGAAATTGCCAATGTAAGTAGGAAACCCATTGCCAAATACTGAACACATGACACCCTCAGATGCTGCTATTGATGACATGGATACACCACATGATAGGACACATTCCCCCTGGACCACATGGGTTCCTGCACAGTAACACTTCATAATCATGAGACCAGATATCACCATCACTGCAGCAAGGGCATGGTTAGCTGCACCAACAACATGTACATCTGAAGCATGAGCACTAGAGAAAGAAAGTTGCTTTATTCAGCATATGTGTTGAGGCCAAACGAAGTCCTGAAAAAGAGCAAAGGCCAATGGCCAGTCCATTGTCAAAGTTCAAACAGGGTGACACTGGCAGATGTCACCCTACGCATGCCTGCACAATACCAGGGACAATCCACTAGGAGGGGCAACCGGGGGGCAGGCCAGGCACCGCAGGGACAGGATCAGGGCTCACCAGGGGAGTCAGGGAAGGGGTGGTGGGTGCAGGAGAGCCACTGACAACTGCAGTGGAGGTGTCTGACATGGTGTGTGCCGGCACAACTGGGGGGCATGACACAGATGTCGTGGGTGCCGGCACAACTGCAGTGGACCCTGCAGATGGGGTGGACAGGTCCGCCACTGCAGTGCCCAAGTCAGACAGGGCGGTAGTGGACTCCACTGCAGTGCCTACCTCCAGGGGAGGAGAATGGGGAACAGGCAAGGTGGGTTGGACAGAGGGGGGACACCCTCACCACATCAGTGGCACAGACAAGCGCAGCGGGGGGTGTGGTGCTGGGAGAGCAAGTGGCAGGGGGAGAAGGCCGGAGCATCTTGGGGATGGTATATCTGTGGGTGGGGGAACCTGGGGCAGGGTGTGGTGGGGGCACCTGTGCAGTGGGGGCCTGAGGGATGGAGGACGGAGACCTTGTGCCTGAGCTGCAGGGTGGTGGCGGGGTCTTGCTCTTAGCACTCCGGGGGACTTGCGGGTGGGGGCCTCAGTCCGTCTGCGCCTGGGGGAGGGTGTCCGGGGGCGAGGGGCACTCTGCTCCGTGTGGGTGGGCTTCCTCTTCCCCCGGGATGCTGGAGCAGCTTCATCGGTGGGGAAGAGGCCGAGGTCACAGAGGAAGAGCTGCTGTGACTTTGGGGTTGCAGGTGAGGCAAGGGAGGGTGCTTTGGAGGGAGAGGGAACTGAGGACTGCGCAGTGCATGTGGATGCGTGTGTGTGTTCCAGGGCCCCATCCCCTGTGAGTCTGGCTTCAGTCCCCTGAATGTGCGTGCGTGTGCGTTTTGTCATTGGCGTGTGTGTCAGTGTGCTGGATGTGTGTGTGCTGGTGTGTGCCTGTGCCAGTGTGTGTGTGCCTGGGATGGGTAAGGTGCTGGGGAGTGTGGATGGAGCAGAGGCAGGAGGGGGTGAGGGACCGTTTGAGGAGGGACACTGCTGCCGTCAGGGAGGAGTCCATGGACCTATTGCCCCTCTGTAGGTCAGACATGCCCGATGAGATGCCCTCCATGAACGACACCAGCTGAGTCAACAGCGCGGTGTGCGCATGGAGGACACTCAGCATGGCTGTCTGCCCTACATGGAGCTGGCGAAGGAGGTACACAGACTCCTCACTCAGGGCAGCAGGGGACACAGGGGCAGGGGTGCGGTGCCTGGCCCAAAGGAGACACGCTCCCGGACATGGGAGCCTCCACGGACCTGGGGAATGGGAGCCGATGGGAGGGCGGTGGTGGTGCTGGTGGTGGCGGGGACAGCAACACTAGCTGGGGTGTGGTGGCTGCTGACACCCGCCTCCACAAGGGAGTCATCCTCCGAGTTGCTCTGGTCCTCAGCTGAGGTGGATGCTGCTGAGGACTCCTCGGTGTGGCTCCCTCGCCCTCCGTGCCACTGGGTCCCTCCGACCACTCCTCGGCTGCTGACCCAGTCTGGCTCTCCGGCTCCTCCTGGTCCGTGGAGCTGTCCCCTTCCGTGGCCGTGGATGTATCTGCAAACAATGGGGAAACAGACAGACATCAGTCACCTGCACCAAACGCACACACCACTGTGAGCACAGCACATTACAGAGCAAGCCCTGGCATCATTAGTTGTACATTGCTAAAAGTGCCCTAATTGAACAGGAGAAGTCAATTGTCAGTCTGATGCCAAGCATGGCACTCACATCCCACATGGCCTTGCACCCATCTGTCTGGTGTCTGTTGGATTGCAACACCCCAGTGTTGACACATGCACCAAGTACACAGTAGTTGGACAGTGCAGAGGACACGGTGTGGACACATCACAGCTCTTGCCACTGAGTCAGTACAGGTTTACGGATGTAAGGGATGCCCAGAGTCAAATAGGAAATGCATGTGATGCATACCAGCGACAGACACCATGATGCACCCATGTCCTGATAGCCAGCGCCACTATGGTGTGCATGTAGCACATGTCACTCCCCTGCAGGATCACCAATCAGTAGACACATGCCATGGCGGAGGCATGACTGCAAAGTCATACATCACTGTCTCAGTGATGTATGACTTTGCAGCCAGACAACAACACTCTGCACTGTGTCACAATAGTAGGTCATGGGGAATGCAAGTCCTGGAGCTGCACAAGTGCACATGTACATCCCCCCACAACACATCCTCTTAACCCTCATCTGTCCAGGTCATACCTATTGGACATATGGGAGACCTGTGACACTACCCTCTGAACCTGAGCCCTCACACTCTGCTGTGCATGGGGAACAGCTGCCTGAACTTCACATTTACATGCCCCAGTCTGCATGGGCAGCTGATCAGACACCTATGTGTCACACAAGTATCGTCTCCTATGGTCACATCTCCAGTGGCATGCTGAGCCCCTACCAAGAAACTCCACAGCAGTCCTGGCGACTAATCCACAGCACACTGACACAGAGGCAGACACCTGAGGGGTCAAATCACTGTGCACAATGTGTCCTCTGATACACGGGAGTGGGAGTACAGAGTGTATTGTATGGCCTGGAGTAGGCATGACTGTCCAGCCCCACATGAATGAGGGATGAGCCCTGGACTGTAGGCAGCTGGCTAAGTATGTGTGACACACGTCATATACATACTCCTGGGGCCCAAACATTGTTCCCACCCGCAGCATGGGTGTGTGCCAGGTACCCCAGCCACATGTGGTGGATCAGCTCAGCAATTGGACCACAGATCAAAGTAACACGCTGAATACATGTCAGAATACAGGCATTGTGTAAGCAATGGACCCACCCATGATGCCCACCACAGAGTCAGGGAAACAGATGCTGTCTCCCACCTTGAGTCAAGCAAACTGCAAGGACACAGTCCTAAGTGACAGAATTCCCTGCATGTAAGGGCCACACCTGGGTATCAGATGAGGAGTGGGCAGTGCACAATAGAGGGACATGGCTCCTGGACAACATGACTGCTGTACTGTGGCAGTTCAACCTGGCCCGAGGAGGGCACATAACATGTTAGACAGAGTACACAGTGCAGTCTTTGACTCACCCCCTCCTTGCTGCTCTCTGGCCTTCAGCTGCCCATCCAGGTCTGGAAAGACCACCGCCAGGATCCTGAGCATGTGGGGGTCAGGGTCCGTGTTCCGCCCTCCTGCGAGGAGGCGACAGCTTCAGCTGGACCCGTGCAATCCTCCGGGTCCAGCCCCGGAGGTCCTGCCACCTCTTTTGGCAGTTGCGGATCCGGCGCTTGTAGGCCCCCACGGACCGGACAGCCCGGACGATGTCCTTCCATATCTCATGCTTCCGATGGGCAGAAGCCTGTCAGGATGACAAAGTGATAAGGCCATTACTACACATGCAACATATCCGTGCATGACACAGTTGCATATACATGTCGCAATCACAGGGGCACATGGTGTACCCAGGCAGTGCACGGCTGCCCATGGACAGTTTTCCAGAAGTCACTACATGGTATCATAGCATGGGGAGTAAAACCCTGTTCAGAAGCACTGTCACTGCACCATACCTGTCCAGTGCAAGTCACTACACACTATGGGGGTGACAACTACTCAGTGAGCCTGCTAGCCAGTGGTGTGCTGACTCTCAGCCTTGCTAGTCAGACAAAATGCACATTCAGAAAGGCAGTGCACAGAACACTCACCTGCTCCCCTGGTGTCCCATACAGCTTGCTGTACTGTGGAAGTAGGCTGTCCAGCAGGGCCTGGTTCTCTTCAAGGCTGAAGGCTGGGGCTCTCTCCACAGTACGTGCCATTGCAGGGTCCAGAGGGGCAGAGACAGCAGCAGTGCAGTGGCAGATGTCGTCCTGGAGCATGTAGTGCAGGCAAGTGGGCTCTCAGGGGAACATGCAGCAATATATATGTGCTGGAGAGGCAGATACTGTCCCTTGTGTCCAAAGTGATAGGTCCAAGTCGTTTGCATCTTCTGAATCTGGCCAATCCATGGAATAGCAGCACCAAAACACGCCCACAGCATCCTTCAAAATTTCAACTTCATGACATACATGATTTTGCAACATTGTTGTGGGTGACCAACTGATTTTCCAGCAACCGACTCGTTCGAATATTCGAAAACGCGTCCGTTGCCAGGCAAGCCCATTGTCAATGGGTGCGCACCGATCGGTCCATTGAGGTACAACGCGCACAGGGGTACAACGCGTACCCGCACACATTGAAAGCAATGGGCCGGCCGGAGGCACCGATCGGTCCATTGCAGTACAACGCGCACAGGGGTACAACGCGTACCCGACACATTGAATGCAATGGGCCGGCCGGAGGCACCGATCGGTCCATTGCAGTACAACGCGCACAGGGGTACAACGCGTACCCGCACACATTGAATGCAATGGGCCGGCCGGAGGCACCGATCGGTCCATTGCAGTACAACGCGCACAGGGGTACAACGCGTACCCGCACACATTGAATGCAATGGGCCGGCCGGAGGCACCGATCGGTCCATTGCAGTACAACGCGCACAGGGGTACAACGCGTACCCGCACACATTGAATGCAATGGGCCGGCCGGAGGCACCGATCGGTCCATTGCAGTACAACGCGCACAGGGGTACAACGCGTACCCGCACACATTGAATGCAATGGGCCGGCCGGAGGCACCGATCGGTCCATTGCTGTTCAACGCATCACTGTACATGTGACTGGCATATGTCAGCATGCCTGTCTCAGATGGACATATGCCAGCCACAGATAGCTCCCAGGGAGTGAGGGGCACACCTACATCACGACAGCCTGTCCAAACCTTATCATAAGGCATGTAAGGCTGCATTTCCTATTGTGTGTATGTTGGTGTACATGTTGTCCTGTGGGTGTCACCTGTGGGCAGCCACCCCCAGGCTGTGCACGTGTTAATGGGGACAGGATCCTGGGTGTTACGTGTACGTGACCACTGTGATGTGCAACTGTTCATATCTGTGCATGTGCCATGGTCACATTTCACAGTGGTGTTTGTGTATGTCATGTCACATACCCCGTGAGTCCCATGTGGGACGGTATGTTTGAGCCAGGGTGTCCCAGTGGCACAATAGTGATGGCCCTCCACAGTCTTTGTGCATGTAGTGTTTACAATGTCTCTGATTTCATGTGCACAATGGGAGACAGTCTCCACATCCACGTTGTGTGTGCATGGACTCTGATGTTGTGCGTGTGTGTCACAGACGTCCATGGCTCTCCTGCCATGGCAAGTGTGGCCACTACCTGTGGGGGTCATGTTTGTTTTGTTGTGGTGTACACATGATACTCCAGGTGATGCCAGTGTCCATGTGGCATTACAGGGTCCCTGGGAATGTGCCTGTCGTTGAGCTGTGGTGCCTGGGGCACATCTGTCCTCACATGTCACTGGGGGGTGACTGTGACACAGCATCATGATATCCAATGGGCCAACCTGGGACAAATTGATGCCACCTGTAGGACCGTGTTGACAGATGTTGGCCATGTATGTACCATACATGTCGTTCCGGTACTGCACACTTCATGTAGTTGTGCCTCATGATGATGTATGTTGGGATCTTGAGTGTGTTCAATGCCGCATATGTGGGGTGACTGACGATCTTGCTTACTTCTCCTCTGCACTGCAGGGCTCCTGCTGTCCATCGGCCATTCCCAGACCTGGCAACGATGGTGGAACGGGACAGCATCCGACGGTACCGCTTCACCAGGCAGCTGATTGAGGATTTTGCAGTGCAGTTGTCCCCACATTTGCAGCCTGGCCGGCCGTATCCTACAGCGCTGACCCCCAAGGTGAAGGTGATGGCAGCCCTACACTTCTTTGCCACCGGTACCTTCCAACATACTGTGGCGTCTGCTGGTGGGATGTCACAGACCATGTTCAGCCGTGTGCTCCGCGATTTCTTGGCGGCAATGTTGCTCTTCCTGAACCGGTACATCTATTTCCCTAGACTGCGACGACTCACTGACGTGAAGAGTGACTTTTATGCCCTGGGGAGGATGCCGCATGTCATTGGCTCCATTGATGGGACACATGTGGCTTTGGTACCACCACAGGCCCAGGAGCAGGCCTACAGGAACCGCAAGCACTACCACTCGGTCAATGCACTGGTGGTGTGTCTTGCAGACATGACCATCACACACGTGTGTGCCCGTTTCCCTGGTTCAGCACACGATGCCTTTGTGATGAGGAGTAGTCGCATCCCCAGGTTGATGGCACAGATGCAGAACCAGCGTGCCTGGCTTGTCGGTGTGTACTGACTTTGTGCCATTGTGTGTGATCTGATCTGTAGTATTCCGCCCACTTTTCCAAGTCAGCTGATGTGCACTTGTCTGTCCGTAGGTGACTCGGGATACCCCAACATGCCGTGGTTGCTGACACCCCTCAGGAACCCTGTGACACCTGCCCAGATGCGCTACAATGAGGCACATGGTCGGACCAGGAGAGTGATTGAGCGGACCTTTGGTCTCCTGATGAGCCGCTTCCGCTGCCTGGACAAGACCGGAGGGTCCCTCCCATATGCCCCTGCGAAAGTGTGCAAGATTATCATCGTCTGCTGCATGCTCCACAACCTGGCAGTGCGGAAGGAGTTGCCTCTCATCCAGGATGACGATGACCAACATCCGCCACCTGTGGAGGATCCTGGCCTGGAACACGATGCCAGTGACGATGATGATGATGATGGTGATGGTGATGTCCGCACACAGCTCATCACCAACTTCTTTAGCTGAATGTGAGTATCCTGAGGTGTCATGTCAATGATGTGAGTTGGCATGATGTGTGGGTGGTGCTCTGGTGCTGTTGGAGTGTGTCCATGGGCTACTTGACTGGATGTGTGTTGCGATGTGTGGTGACAGGTGGGCTGTACTCCCCAACAGTGTTGACATGCTAACTTGGTTCTGGGTGGGTATCTTGTAACATGTATTGTGCATGAGTTTTGCTGTTCTGTCCTGTACTCCATTGCTTTTGACTGTGTGTCATTTCTGTCCTTCACAGGGTACTTTCAGATTCGTTTGGTCAACTGTGTCCACCGACAACGTGATTGCACATCCAGGCTGGTAGCTGTTGTGTCCCTACAGGTGATGTGCGCCACACCCATGGACTTCCTTCTGTCTACAGTTGTTGACTGTGTGCCCGCTACCAGGTGGGGTTACCTTGCATCTGTAGTGGTTACGGCATGTTGCTACTGTGTAATAAACCTGTGCTTCACTTAGTGATGTGCGTTGTCTGTGGTCACACATTTGACTGCCATTTGCTTACTGCACCTGTGGGCTACTTGACTACAACTGGGAATGGGTGTGGTGTCTGTGCATTGCACCGTCTTCCCTGGCAACATCAGTGTAGGCAATGAGTCAGATGGCCTAGGTGTGTATGTGTTGTGTAGCCCTGGTGGTGTGTCTCCCTCATATGTGTCACGTTGCCTGTACTCACATGCCTGTGTTGTCCTTGCTGTTGCAGTTCGCATTCACAGTGTAATTTTGTTGTTCATCATCCCCATAACAGTACCCACGTTGGAATCACGACAGAGGCAAGTATGGTGTATTATTGTGTTTATTGTGATACATCTGTGATAATAGTGCATAGGATGGATTGTGCTGTACATGAATCTTGCAATCCCAAGTTCCTAGATGAATAGAAAGTCCAGGTAGACAGGATCCCCAGTATCGGGGCCACAGTTGTCTGACACATTGTTCCAACTTGTACTCCCCATGCAATGTGTGGGAGTAGTGTTGCCATCAACAGGGTGAACAGTCTGTGCACAAAGGCGAAAATCCAGAACAGGTTCAGGCTTCCTGGGAGTTGCGCTTGGCCATCAGCCTCTCACTTTCCCCTCCTCGGACGACCCCTCTTCTTGGGGGCCCCTCAAGTGCAGGCTGCTGCGGTGCAGGGGACTCTCCGCCAGAGTCCTCCTCCCTCCCTGTGGCAGTTGCAGTTTGTTCGGTACCAGATGTTGTTGGCACACAGGGAGGTGTGGACTGGTTGCTGTTCATCTGGCGGAGGCATTGTAAAATGTCCCTGTGCACCGCCGTCATCTCATGTAGTACATCCCACTTGGACTCCACGCGGGTCATGTGGGAGTCCACACGTGACATGTGGGAGTCCACACGTGACATGTGTGACTCCACATGGGACATGTGGGAGTCCAAGCGGGCATGATGGGCAGCCTGCTGCTGTTTGATGTCTCTGAGGAGCCCCACTACCTGGCTGAGCTCTCCGGTGCTGGACTGGTACGCATCAGCTATGCGTACCAGTTGTGGGTCTTCATGCACACCAGCAACGTCTGCAAGCAGCGACCTCTGTCTCCCACCCCTCCCACCACCCCTGCTGACATGTGCAGTGTGTGCAGTTGCACGCACAGATAACCCTGGTCCACCTTGGGGGTTGGTGGTGGTGGTGGTGTCCATGGCCCCAGGTTGGTCCAGGGTCACTGCGCTGGTGTTGTTCCTTATTCTGTCCATGTCGGCAGGGATGGTATTCGTGGTGACAGTCGTTGGAGGGGTGGGTGCAGGGGGTGCAGCTGGTGGACCTGCTGGTGCTGCAGCTGGTGGTCCTGCTGGTGCAGCATGTTGACTTGCACCGGATGTGCCAGGTTGTTCTTCATCGTCCGAGGAGGACAGAGGCTGTACGACGCCAGTGAGCTCGGCATCCTCTTGAGCCTGGGACTGGGACTCCTCAGCGTCTGCTGCTGTGTCCCTATCATCACCTGTTTTTGGGAGACACAAACAATGTATGTCATGTTTCTGCAGGCATCAGTGGTTGACACACCTGACAGTTGTGACTGTGCCTCGGGGTGCGGGCCTGTACATTGTATTGTCCTAAGTCGTCACAGTCAGGGGTTGATATTGGTGTGGCACATTGTCCTGCATTATTTGGGCATTTCTATGTATTCTCTGGGGTGTGAACATGGTCTGCATTGATTGTGTTTGGTTGACAGCCAGACCTCCTTCCCACCCACCCACCCACCCAGTCAGTTATCCCACCATGGAACGTGCTTGCATTGCAGGGAGTGTAAGTTGTCTCTCAGGATGTCAGTCAGAGGTGTCCTGCTGTTTGTTGGTGCACAGTTGGCAGCAGGGCCTTGTGCTCCCCGCAGCAGTAGCCAGTGTCAGCCATCTTGTGAGTCCTTCTCCACTCCCTGTGATGTGAGCATGGTTCAGGGTGGTGTTGATGGGCCAGTTGTGAGGCTGAGCAATGTCTGTGACTACGACTCCCATCATGCTATTGCCTCCACCCCCTTCCCAGCATGCCCATGCTTCCTTCCTTTGACTCTGCTTCCCTGTGGGGTGGGCTGGCTGTGCTGACAGGATGGCTGGGAGTGTTGTCCTGGCAGTTGTTTGGCTAAGAGTCCCAAGAGTGTCCCTGTGCTTCACACAACATAACCCAGGGTGGTGGTGCTTTGTGGGATCTTGTGTTAGGATGGAGGGCATTGCATTCTACCAGGTGGGTACTGTGGAGTTTGTGTTGGGGGGGGTGTGAGGGGAGGTGCTGGTGACTATGGTCAGTGCTGCAAGTCCCCCTTCCCACCCAGCCAGCCGGATATCCCACCATGGAACGTGCTTGCATTGCAGGGAGTGTAAGTTGTCTCTCAGGATGTCAGTCAGTGGTGTCCTGCTGTTTGTTGGTGCACAGTTGGCAGCAGGGCCTTGTGCTCCCCACAGCAGTAGCCAGTGTCAGCCATCTTGTGAGTCCTTCTCCACTCCCTGTGATGTGAGCATGGTTCAGGGTGGTGTTGATGGGCCAGTTGTGAGGCTGAGCAATGTCTGTGACTACGACTCCCATCATGCTATTGCCTCCACCCCCCTTCCCAGCATGCCCATGCTTCCTTCCTTTTGACTCTGCTTCCCTGTGGGGTGGGCTGGCTGTGCTGACAGGATGGCTGGGAGTGTTGTCCTGGCAGTTGTTTGGCTAAGAGTCCCAAGAGTGTCCCTGTGCTTCACACAACATAACCCAGGGTGGTGGTGCTTTGTGGGATCTTGTGTTAGGATGGAGGGCATTGCATTCTACCAGGTGGGTACTGTGGAGTTTGTGTTGGGGGGGTGTGAGGGGAGGTGCTGGTGACTATGGTCAGTGCTGCAAGTCCCCCTTCCCACCCAGCCAGCCGGATATCCCACCATGGAACGTGCTTGCATTGCAGGGAGTGTAAGTTGTCTCTCAGGATGTCAGTCAGTGGTGTCCTGCTGTTTGTTGGTGCACAGTTGGCAGCAGGGCCTTGTGCTCCCCACAGCAGTAGCCAGTGTCAGCCATCTTGTGAGTCCTTCTCCACTCCCTGTGATGTGAGCATGGTTCAGGGTGGTGTTGATGGGCCAGTTGTGAGGCTGAGCAATGTCTGTGACTACGACTCCCATCATGCTATTGCCTCCACCCCCTTCCCAGCATGCCCATGCTTCCTTCCTTTGACTCTGCTTCCCTGTGGGGTGGGCTGGCTGTGCTGACAGGATGGCTGGGAGTGTTGTCCTGGCAGTTGTTTGGCTAAGAGTCCCAAGAGTGTCCCTGTGCTTCACACAACATAACCCAGGGTGGTGGTGCTTTGTGGGATCTTGTGTTAGGATGGAGGGCATTGCATTCTACCAGGTGGGTACTGTGGAGTTTGTGTTGGGGGGGTGTGAGGGGAGGTGCTGGTGACTATGGTCAGTGCTGCAAGTCCCCCTTCCCACCCAGCCAGCCGGATATCCCACCATGGAACGTGCTTGCATTGCAGGGAGTGTAAGTTGTCTCTCAGGATGTCAGTCAGTGGTGTCCTGCTGTTTGTTGGTGCACAGTTGGCAGCAGGGCCTTGTGCTCCCCACAGCAGTAGCCAGTGTCAGCCATCTTGTGAGTCCTTCTCCACTCCCTGTGATGTGAGCATGGTTCAGGGTGGTGTTGATGGGCCAGTTGTGAGGCTGAGCAATGTCTGTGACTACGACTCCCATCATGCTATTGCCTCCACCCCCTTCCCAGCATGCCCATGCTTCCTTCCTTTGACTCTGCTTCCCTGTGGGGTGGGCTGGCTGTGCTGACAGGATGGCTGGGAGTGTTGTCCTGGCAGTTGTTTGGCTAAGAGTCCCAAGAGTGTCCCTGTGCTTCACACAACATAACCCAGGGTGGTGGTGCTTTGTGGGATCTTGTGTTAGGATGGAGGGCATTGCATTCTACCAGGTGGGTACTGTGGAGTTTGTGTTGGGGGGGGTGTGAGGGGAGGTGCTGGTGACTATGGTCAGTGCTGCAAGTCCCCCTTCCCACCCAGCCAGCCAGCCAGATATCCCACCATGGAACGTGCTTGCATTGCAGGGAGTGTAAGTTGTCTCTCAGGATGTCAGTCAGTGGTGTCCTGCTGTTTGTTGGTGCACAGTTGGCAGCAGGGCCTTGTGCTCCCCACAGCAGTAGCCAGTGTCAGCCATCTTGTGAGTCCTTCTCCACTCCCTGTGATGTGAGCATGGTTCAGGGTGGTGTTGATGGGACAGTTGTGGGGGGGCAATATGTGTGAGTGCGACTCCCATGATGCTATTGGCTACACTGACTTGGCCAGCATACACAGAATTCCTTCCTTTGAGTGGTCTTCACTGTGTGTTGGTGTTGTTGTGGTGGCTACATGTGTGGATGTGTGTGTTAGTTCTATTTGTGCCACTGCCTAGCTGTAGTTGTGGTTGTGTTTGTACATGTGTTGGCACAGTTGGATGTGACTTTTTTGATGGCATGTGTTGTGTTTATCTGACTGACATACACATTTTGGGATGATTCTGTTCTAGTTGCTGTGTAATTGCTATGAGTGCATGGTTTGACTCTCCCCTTGACAGTGATGTGTGTGTTTTGTGGCAGTTTATTGTGTACATTTGTTGTGTACTCACCAGGCTCTGGGATGTCCTCTAGTCCATATACGCTCACTGGCGGAAGGATGGCCCGCACCTTCTCCTCCCAGGGCCTGAGGTATACTGGCTTGGCAGGAGGGCCACTGCCGGTGTATTGGCTCAGGTGGTAGTCTTTCTTGAGCAGCTCCCTGGACCCTCCTGCGCACGTCATACCACCTGTTCTGGATGTCGGTCTTTGTGCGCCGACATGGTGATTGGGCGTTCACCCTGTTGATGATCCTCTCCCACATCTTGGTTTTCTGCGACATGGGGGTCTGTTGGACCAGAGTGCCAAACAGCTGTGGCTCCACCCTGAGGATCTCGTCTACCATGACTTCCAATTCACTATCTAGGAACTTGGGATTCTTCTTGGGGGGCATGGTGATGGGTGGTGATAGTGGGTGATGTGTGTGTTGGTGTGCAGGTGAGGGTGTGTGGGTGTGTGTTGTGCTGGGTGTATGTGAGGTAGGTATTTGTTGGTGTGCTGCTGGTGTGTGGCTTGTGTGAGGGATGAGCTGTGGGTGTGTGGTTGCTTTCTCTTGGGTGCTGGCAGTGGAATGGCATTTGCAAAGGCTCATGGTAGTGATTTGTGTCCTTTATATAGGTGGAGTTGTTGGTGTGTCTTTGTTCTCTGTCCCCACCCCCCCCAGTATTTATTGGCTTGGTAATTGCTTGTTTGGCCTTTTTTTGGTTGATTTTTCCTTTGTGCTGTTTGTGTATGTTGGAAACGTTCTTGTGACCGAGTCGGACCCTGCATTGGTCTCGTACGGTGTTTTCCGTTTCGTTCACGCTGTGTTTGTGCAGTTTTGTATGCTGCGTACGCGTCGGTCGCGGTGTATTGTGTTGCTTCGGCTCGGTTTTGTATGCGTGTCGGTCGTACGGCTTGTCCTCCGTCCGACTCGGTCGTGTTTTTCGCGCCTTGCATCGTACTTTGCAGGTTGGAGTTGGCGGGTACGATTCGGTCGGATTTGTTCCGGGTGCGTGTCGGTCGGTTGGATTCGCGTGTTTTTCCGGCCGGATTGCTATTTTCCGAGCGGGTCGGTCGGTCGGCTTGGTTTCTGACGTGTCGGTCGGATTTATCGCGGCTTGCATCGTACTTGGCGTGTCGGGCGCCACTGGTACGTGTCGGTCGGTATTTTTTCCGGATCCGAGTCGGTCGGTGCTTTTTCCGGCCCGAATCGGAATCGACCTCATAGTTGTTAAAAATATCGAATTTTTTTATAGTGTTTTAAGTGTTAGTATATGTGTTAAATGTATGTATTATTTTTGTAATGTATGTTCTAATTTTTTTAAAGTAATGAATTTTATTTTATTTAATTTTTGCGTAATTTAATTCTGTAGCGGGTTGTGGGTTTATAGGGGAATAGGGTGGGAAGTAATTTAATTATAGTAAATTAAATATTAATTTTTAGGAATTATTAATTATATTTAATTTCATTTTGCGTTTTAG
The DNA here is from genome assembly GCA_963921515.1 of Calotriton arnoldi. Lineage (NCBI taxonomy): Eukaryota > Metazoa > Chordata > Amphibia > Caudata > Salamandridae > Calotriton > Calotriton arnoldi. Next base: position 8,086 of record CAWUFW010027665.1, on the reverse strand, counting down.
TTCTGTAGCGGGTTGTGGGTTTATAGGGGAATAGGGTGGGAAGTAATTTAAATGTAATTAAGTAATTATTTAATTTTATTTATTGGTATTGATAAATAATTCATTGTTAATTAATTATTAATTGGTAATTAATTTTTATTAATTGGTAATTAATTTTTAATAATTATTTAATTGATAATTATATTAATTGTATTAATTTATTATTCAGAGCGGGTTGTGGGTTTATAGGGGAATAGGGTGGGAAGTAATTTAATTGTAATTCAGTAATTATTTATTTTTATTTATTGGTATTGATTATTAATTTATTGTTAATTAATTCTTATTTGGTAATTGATTTTTATTAATTGGTAATTAATTTTTATTAATGTTTTAATTGATAATTATATTAATTGTATTAATTTATTATTCAGAGCGGGTTGTGGGTTTATAGGGGAATAGGGTGGGAAGTAATTTAATTGTAATTAATTAATTATTGAAAATATTTTGGTGTATTGATAATTAATTTACTGTCAATTAATTATTACTTGGTATTTTTTTATTATTTATTATTTTTTGGAATTGAAAATTAATTCTTTGTTAATTAATAATTAATAGGTAATTAATTTTTAACAAATAATATTTATTGGTATTTAGAATTAATTATTACATATTTTGTAATTGGTAAGTAATTTTAATTAATTTTTTATTGGTATTGATAATTATTTTATTTTTATTAAAATATTAAATCATTATTTTCCCTACTGTTGCACTCTCTGGAGTGGGAATAGTAATTTTTACCCCTACGCTATCCAACGCTTTCCCTACTGTTGCACTCACTGGAGTGGGAATAGTAATTTTTACCCCTACGCTATCCAACTCTTTCCCTACTGTTGCACTCTCTGGAGTGGGAATAGTAATTTATACCCCTACGCTATCCAACGCTTTCCCTACTGTTGCACTCTCTGGAGTGGGAATAGTAATTTTTACCCCTACGCTATCCAACGCTTTCCCTACTGTTGCACTCTCTGGAGTGGGAATAGTAGTTTTTACCCTCCCGCTATCCAACGCTTTCCCTACTGTTGCACTCACTGGAGTGGGAATAGTAATTTTTACCCTCCCGCTATCCAACGCTTTCCCTACTGTTGCACTCTCTGGAGTGGGAATAGTAATTTTACCCTCCCGCTATCCAACGCATTCCCTACTGTTGCACTCTCTGGAGTGGGAATAGTAATTTTTACCCCTACGCTATCCAACGTTTTCCCTACTGTTGCACTCTCTGGAGTGGGAATAGTAATTTTTACCCTCCCGCTATCCAACGCTTTCCCTACTGTTGCACTCACTGGAGTGGGAATAGTAATTTTTACCCTCCCGCTATCCAATGCTTTCCCTACTGTTGCACTCACTGGAGTGGTAATAGTAAATTTTACCCTCCCGCTATCCTACGCTAAAAATATTGAATATTTTTTATAAATATTACGTTAATATATATATGTATTAAAAAATAAAAATGTATGTTTATTTTTTTTTAACTTACATTAATTATTTATTAATTTTAAAGTTATTTAAGTATTTTTAAGTATGTTTTAGTTAATTATATATATTATTTAATTAATTTTACATTACTTTTAAGATATTTAAAAAATTCGATATTTTGACTATATTTTTACAACTATATTTTGGATTCGATATTTTTGTACTTACCTGTTTGTAGATAGGGATTCGATATTTTGGCATTCTATATTTTTACCTCGATATTTTTTTAGGTCGATATTCTTCTCATCGATATTCTGTCAGTGATCCAAAAGATTGTGGCAGCCTGCTCAGCAACCTCAAATTAAATTCGTTTTTATCTGTACTGATGACGGATGATATCCAGAAACACATGTCTACAGATTTACAGCACTAACCTGCACCAACTTTGGTGTAATACTCCAGTACAATTTGAAGTAAGCATGTACTATGAACTGCATTGAGCAGAATGATAAGGGGCGAACTATGCTGGGAGGTGAAGCAGTGTGCTCCCACCCCTTCCTGTTTGAAAAGGCCCCCTTGAGCCATTGAGCCAACAAGCTTGTGGAGATGCACCTGTGGGCCTGTGAGAGGTACTGAGACCTGAAAAGATTGTGGCAGCCTGCTCAGCAACCCTAAATTAAATTTGTTTTTATCTGTACTGATGACGGATGATATCCAGAAACACGTGTCTACAGATTTACAGCACTAACCTGCACCAACTTTGGTGGAATAATCCAGTGAAATTTGAAGTAAGCATGTAATATGAACTGCATTGACCAGAATGCTAAGGGGCGAACTGTGCTGGGAGGTGAAGCAGTGTGCTCCCACCCCTTCCTGTTTGAAAAGGCTCCCTTGAGCCATTGAGCTGACGAGCTTGTGGAGATGCACCTGTGCGCCTGTGAGAGGTACTGAGACCTGAAAAGATTGTGGCAGCCTGCTCAGCAACCCCAAATTAAATTTGTTTTTATCTGTACTGATGACGGATGATATCCAGAACCAAGTGCCTACAGATTTACATCACTGACCTGCACCAACTTTGGTGGAATACTCCAGTGAAATTTGAAGTAAGCATGTACTATGAACAGCATTGACCAGAATGCTAAGGGGCGAATTGTGCTGGGAGGTGAAGCAGTGTGCTCCCACCCCTTCCTGTTTGAAAAGGCTCCCTTGAGCCATTGAGCTGACGAGCTTGTGGAGATGCACCTGTGCGCCTGTGAGAGGTACTGAGACCTGAAAAGATTGTGGCAGCCTGCTCAGCAACCCCAAATTAAATTCGTGTTTATCTGTACTGATGACGGATGATATCCAGAAACACGTGTCTACAGATTTACAGCACTAACCTGCACCAACTTTGGTGGAATACTCCAGTGAAATTTGAAGTAAGCGTGTACTATGAACTGCATTGACCAGAGTGCTAAGGGGTGACCTGTGCTGGGAGGTGAAGCAGTGTGCTCCCACCCCTTCCTGTTTGAAAAGGCTCCCTTAAGCCATTGAGCTGGCAAGCTTGTGGAGATGCACCTGTGCGCCTGTGAGAGGTACTGAGACCTGAAAAGATTGTGGCAGCCTGCTCAGCAACCCCAAATTAAATTTGTTTTTATCTGTACTGATGACGGATGATATCCAGAAATACGGTCTACAGATTTACAGCACTAACCTGCACCAACTTTGGTGGAATACTCCAGTGAAATTTAAAGTATGCAAGTACTATGAACTGCATTGACCAGAATGCTAAGGGGCGAACTGTGCTGGGAGAGAAGCAGTGTGCTCCCACCCCTTCTTGTTTGAAAAGGCTCCCTTGAGCCATTCAATCAATCAATCAATCACGGCATTTATAGAGCGCGCTACTCACCCGGGAGGGTCTCAAGGCGCTGGGGGAGGGGGTAAGTTACTGCTCGAACAGCCAGGTCTTGAGCTGCTTCCTGAAGGAGAGATGGTCCTGGGTTCGCCGAAGGTGAGTGGGGAGGGAGTTCCAGGTCTTGGCTGCCAGGTAGGAGAAGGATCTTCCTCCGGCGGTGGTTCTGCGGATGCGTGGTACGGTGGCGAGGGCGTGGCTGGTTGATCGTAGCTGGCGTGTGGGCGTGTAGAAGGTCATGCGGTCGTTGAGGTACTTTGGGCCCAGGTCGTGGAGGGCCTTGTGTGCGTGGGTGAGGAGTCTGAACGTGATTCTCTTGCTGACGGGGAGCCAGTGCAGGTCTTTCAGGTGCACGGTGATGTGGCTGTGTCGGGGGATGTCCAGGATGAGTCGTGCGGAGGCGTTCTGGATGCGCTGGAGTCTCTTTTGAAGTTTGGCTGTGGTTCCGGCGTAGAGGGTGTTCCCATAGTCCAGTCGGCTGGTGACGAGTGCCTGGGTGACGGTCTTCCTGGTTTCAGTGGGGATCCATCTGAAGATCTTGCGGAGCATGCACAGGGTGTTGAAGCATGAAGATGAGACGGCGTTGACTTGTCTGGTCATCGACAGGGAGGAGTCCAGGATGAAGCCCAGGTTGCGTGCGTGGTCCGTTGGCTTGGGCGCGGTGCCCAGGGCCGGGGGCCACCAGGAGTCGTCCCAGGCGGAGGGTGATGAGCCCAGGATGAGGACTTCCGTCTTATCTGAGTTCAGTTTAAGGCGGCTGTTCCTCATCCAGTCGGCGACGTCTCTCATCCCGTCGTGTAGGTTGGCTCTGGCGGTGGTGGGGTCGTTGGTGAGGGAGAGGATCAGCTGGGTGTCGTCGGCGTAGGAGATGATGTTGAGGTTGTGTCGGCGTGCGATGGCTGCGAGGGGCTCATGTAGACGTTGAAGAGGGTTGGGCTGAGTGAGGATCCTTGTGGAACGCCGCAGATGACTTCGGTGGCTTCGGATCTGAACGGGGGGAGGCGGACTCTCTGGGTTCTTCCGGCGAGGAACGAGATGATCCATTCCAGTGCTTTCTCTCGGATTCCGATGTTGCTGAGGCGCTTCACTAGGGTGCGGTGGCAGACGGTGTCGAACGCCGCAGAGAGGTCCAAGAGGATGAGGGCAGCTGTTTCCCCGTTGTCGGTTAGGGTTCTGATGTCGTCGGTGGCTGCGATAAGGGCGGTCTCGGTGCTGTGGTTGGCCCGAAACCCGGACTGCGAGGGGTCGAGGGATCCATTCGTCTCGAGGAAGGCGGCAAGCTGTCTGTTGACGGTCTTCTCGATGACTTTGGCCGGAAACGGAAGGAGCGAGATGGGACGGTAGTTCTTGAGGTCGGTGGGGTCCGCCGTTGGTTTCTTCAGGAGGGCGGTAAGCTCGGCGTGCTTCCAGCTCTCCGGGAAGGTGGCGGTGTGGAAGGAGGAGTTGATGATGTCCCGGAGATGGGGTGCGATGGTGGCGTCGGCTTTGTTGAAGACGTGGTGTGGGCAGGGGTCGGTTGGTGATCCGGAGTGGATGGAGTTCATCGTGCGGGTGGTGTCTTCGGTGCTGATCGGGGTCCAGTTGCAGAGGGTGGTGGTGGCGGGCGTTGGTTCGGCGGTAGGGTGCGTTGTTTGTGCGTCGAAGCTGTTGTGTATGTCGGTGATCTTGCGGTGGAAGAACGCGGAGAGTGAGTTGCAGAGGTCTTGCGAGGGGGTGATGTCGTTGTTTCCGGCGCTGGGGTTGGAGAACTCTTTGACGATGCTGAAAAGTTCCTTGCTGTCATGGGCGTTGTTGTCCAGTCGTTCTTTGAGTGCCGACTTCTTGGTGGCACGGATCAGCTGGTGGTGTTTGCGGGTGGCGTGCTTGAGGGCGGTCCTGTTGTCTGTGGTCTGGTCGAGTCGCCAGGTCAGCCATTGAGCTGACGAGCTTGTGGAGATGCACCTGTGCGCCTGTGAGAGGTACTAAGACCTGAAAAGATTGTGGCAGCCTGCTCAGCAACCCCAAATTAAATTTGTTTTTATCTGTACTGATGACGGATGATATCCAGAAACATGTGTCTACAGATTTACAGCACTAACCTGCACCAACTTTGGTGGAATACTCCAGTGAAATTTGAAGTAAGCCTGTACTATGAACTGCATTGACCAGAATGCTAAGGGGCGAACTGTGCTGGGAGGTGAAGCAGTGTGCTCCCACCCCTTCCTGTTTGAAAAGGCTCCCTTGAGCCATTGAGCTGACGAGCTTGTGGAGATGCACCTGTGCGCCTGTGAGAGGTATTGAGACCTGAAAAGATTGTGGCAGCCTGCTCAGCAACCCCAAATTAAATTCGTTTTTATTTGTACTGATGACGGATGATATCCAGAAACACGTGTATACAGATTTACAGCACTAACCTGCACCAACTTTGGTGGAATACTCCAGTGAAATTTGAAGTAAGCATGTACTATGAACTGCATTGACCAGAATAATAAGGGGCGAACTATGCTGGGAGGTGAAGCAGTGTGCTCCCACCCCTTCCTGTTTGAAAAGGTTCCCTTGAGCCATTGAGCCAACAAACTTGTGGAGATGCACCTGTGTGCCTGTGAGAGGTACTGAGACCTGAAAAGATTGTGGCAGCCTGCTCAGCAACCCCAAATTAATTTTTTTTTATCTGTACTGATGACGGATGATATCCAGAAACACGTCTCTACAGATTTACAGCACTAACCTGCACCAACTTTGGTGGAATACTCCAGTGAAATTTGAAGTAAGCATGTACTATGAACAGCATTGACCAGAATGCTAAGGGGCGAATTGTGCTGGGAGGTGAAGCAGTGTGCTCCCACCCCTTCCTGTTTGAAAAGGCTCCCTTGAGCCATTGAGCTGACGAGCTTGTGGAGATGCACCTGTGCGCCTGTGAGAGGTACTGAGACCTGAAAAGATTGTGGCAGCCTGCTCAGCAACCCCAAATTAAATTAGTTTTTATCTGTACTGATGACGGATGATATCCAGAAACACGTGTCTACAGATTTACAGCACTAACCTGCACCAACTTTGGTGGAATACTCCAGTGAAATGTGAAGTAAGCGTGTACTATGAACTGCATAGACCAGAATGCTAAGGGGTGAACTGTGCTGGGAGGTGAAGCAGTGTGCTCGCACCCCTTCCTGTTTGTGCCATTGAGCTGACGAGCTTGTGGAGATGCACCTGTGCGCCTGTGAGAGGTACTGAGACCTGAAAAGATTGTGGCAGCCTGCTCAGCAACCCCAAATTAAATTTGTTTTTATCTGTACTGATGATGGATGATATCCAGAAACATGTGTCTACAGATTTACAGCACTAACCTGCACCAACTTTGGTGGAATACTCCACTGAAATTTGAAGTAAGCATGTACTATGAACTGCATTGACCAGACTGCTAAGGGGTGAACTGTGCTGGGAGGTGAAGCAGTGTGCTCCCACCCCTTCCTGTTTGAAAAGGCTGCCTTGAGCCATTGAGCTGACGAGCTTGTGGAGATGCACCTGTGCGCCTGTGCGAGGTACTGAGACCTGACAAGATTGTGGCAGCCTGCTCAGCAACCCCAAATTAAATTCGTTTTTATCTGTACTGATGACGGATGATATCCAGAAACATGTGTGTACAGATTTACAGCACTAACCTGCACCAACTTTGGAGGAATACTCCAGTGAAATTTGAAGTAAGCATGCACTATGAACTGCATTGACCAGAATGCTAAGGGTTGAACTGTGCTGGGAGGTGAAGCAGTGTGCTCCCACCCCTTCCTGTTTGAAAAGGCTACCTTGAGCCATTGAGCTGACAAGCATGTGGAGATCCACATGTGCGCCTGTGAGAGGTACTGAGACCTGAAAAGATTGTGGCAGCTTGCTCAGAAACCCCAAATAAAATTCGTTTTTATCTGTACTGATGACGGATGATATCCAGAAACACGTGTCTACAGATTTACAGCACTAACCTGCACCAACTTTGGTGGAATACTCCAGTGAAATTTGAAGTAAGCATGTACTATGAACTGCATTGACCAGAATGCTAAGGGGCGAACTGTGCTGGGAGGTGAAGCAGTGTGCTCCCACCCCTTCCTGTTTGAAAAGGCTCCCTTGAGCCATTGAGCTGACGAGCTTGTGGAGATGCACCTGTGCGCCTGTGAGAGGCACTAATACCTGAAAAGATTGTAGCAGCCTGCTCAGCAACCCCAAATTAAATTCGTTTTTATCTGCACTGATGACGGATGATATCCAGAAACACGTGTCTACAGATTTACAGCACTAACCTGCACCAACCTTGGTGGAATACTCCAGTGAAATTTGAAGTAAGCATGTACTATGAACTGCATTGACCAGAATGCTAAGGTGCGAACTGTGCTGCGAGGTGAAGCAGTGTGCTCCCTGTGAGAAGTTGGCCTGGTATATGCTGTCCACTAATTATAGTGGGCACCTTGCACCAGTCCAAACAACCCCTTATTGGAGATAGGTTAAAGACAACCTTTATTGAAAGCTATCCTAGTGGTAGCTATGGAGAGCAGCCTTCAGGCTAAGTCTTGAAGGAATGTAAAGCAGCTTGTTTTACCAGTCTATAATCTCTTGAGTGACCAAATGAAAGAGGACCACACCAGGTATATATATAAAATATATGTATTTAGTCTTAAACACACCCCTCTAGTCTCTTTATGAGGCTAGAGTTCGAAGTACATACGTTACAAGTCAGTTATCAACAGTAATAGCACAAATACACGTTTGAGCCCTAGG
>CAWUFW010027664.1:0-25575 GCA_963921515.1 Calotriton arnoldi | reverse complement strand
AGGCTGAAGCCATCTTGTTTGTAGCATCCATTTGCTTCATATATAATTCTTCCAAATCTTCACTGTTGCTTGCCCTTCTATTCTACTTATGTCATCAGCTCTGAATTATCCTTCTGTACTGAGCTAAAAGCAATGTGCTGAGCAAGGCCTGTAGCTGCTGGGAATGCACCTGGCTAGAGAATATAACTGTCAACTGTTTTCTACTGTTGTAAGCAGTTCTGTTCCCCTCTCCTGCTGACTAAGTGATCTCCCATCTGCCCATGTTTGTAGGTAGTTATTCTGTGTATGCCTTCGCTATTTTATGACTTCCATGCAACAAACTCTGTATAGGAAAGCACCATGGTCTGTGACTAGAGTGTACTACCTCCAGGCAGCACTTAGAGTGCTGTGTGGTGTAATCCCACTCATGAGTGATTAATAAACTTGTTATTTGAATTCAGCTTCAGTGCAATCTCTATTTTGGTGGTCTATGAACCCGTGGACAAGAGAAGGGTGACCCCTGCACAGTGTGCTCATCAAAGCACATTTCCACAGTTAAAGCGCCCGATCGTAGGGCCTCATCGAGACACGGCTGTTGTCTGAAGGAGTGGTCTTGACAGAAGAGTGGAATATTACTGACGAACGTCCTGCATAGAGACCCTTGTCTTTGCAGCCAAAGTGACTTACCTAGGTTTTCGTTATGACCCTCCCGGGTGGCGGCGGTCTGACTGAGGTATCTTTTGGCGTTATTTTGCAGTGACCATTAGGTCAATCAAGAGATTAGCAGTTGGAGATTGGGGGAACTTTTGTTTGGTAAAGTACTGATTCTGTTTTGTTGTTTGGTTATTTTTGCAGAAAATAAAGGCAGGTAATGTAAATTTTTCTCCACTTTTGAACAATGGAAACGTAATATTTTGCAAAAGCAGTAGCATGCTGTTTCAGCACACTCAAGTAGGTTGTGTTGTTGCTGTCTTGAGTGATACCAAAATGGATTTGAAAAAGTCAGCCGGCTCCCTTAGAGGAACACCTAATAGACATATGTATAATAAAATACTGTATTTCTTCAGCAATGTATAGTACACTGTGGAACAATTATACAAAGAAGGATACAAATGCTCAATGGCCTGTGAATGGGTCATTTGACTTTAAAAAAGATTCAATATGTAGAACAGTGTTTGTTTAACAAAAGTGGAAGCCAAGATATGTTTGATTGTGTACGAATGTGGGAGAAAGAAAGTGAATGAAGACGAAGAGAGAAACCAGCTATAGCAGAGAAAGAACAACAGCTTGATATATCAAAAAGCGCTAGAATTAAAAAATAAGGAGATGACGAAATAAAAGAAAAAGAAGAGAGGGCGTCGTTTAGAGTAGCTGGCCAGTACCCTATTAGAAACATGCCTCCCAATGTAATATAAACCTCAAGATGATTCTATCTTATTAGATCAGCCTCTTGCCCACATTATAGGTCTCCCTCTGCCCTGAGAGGATCCTTCGATAAAGACCATCATTCTTCCACGTGATAAAGATATAGATAAAGCAAGATGAAACAGACTGGCTCTACTTCAGCTTTTTATTGAAAAAGCCACCATTAGATCCACTGTTAGTTCAAGCCCGTAAGAAAACTCTTCCTATTCAGATCTTGTAGCAATGGTTCAGCAGTGGAAGATTTAGAGCAGTTATATTTTGCAGAAAGTTTGTTTGGGAAGTTATACTTAATTGCAAAGACCTTTCTAAAAACTTAGAAACCCACTGATATAAATTCTGATTTATAAACAATTGAGTGATGGAACTTTCCTTTGTTCAAACATACACACACACAGTTTAATTAAGTAGAGTGGTTTAATTACAAGATGAAACATTTTTGCTTAAAGCGGAGAAAAAAGAAGCTAGTAAAACTAAAACTGTACAAATAGCCCAAACCCCAGCGCAGATGGTAAAACCAGAGACAAATAATGGATCTAGTAGTGCTGGAAGTTATATACGACCACTGCGCGAAGCTGCACATCTTTGTATATTTTCACTCAAAGTGCAGGGAAAGATGAAGATAAGACTTCAGATGATGCGCGAAGAATTATTTTATTTATAATTGGGTTTATACCCCTTGGAGTAGAGCAGATGTTATGGCTCTTAAAGCCGCTTTGCCCGATCCATGGGAGAAAATCCTGCACTTTCTATTAAGAAGTAGAAGGAGCCATTGGCTCCTGTACTATGACTCTGCCAGATATTGATATATTTTTGGACTTATTTTTGCCCCCTGATGTGTGGAGAACAATTGGAAGGAAATAGATGATAATGTGGCATATGAGTGATACTTGGGTGCTTTTAGAGAGAAATAGATGTGGCTGAGAGCCTCCACAGAAACCACAACAGGAGATATTAGATGCCATAAAGCTATTGACTAAGTTGAAACTCTTATACCTAAGAGAAATGAGTTGGACTACGTTAGCGTCTTGTAAACGAAGCGGATGAGTCAGTTTTCTGATTTCTTTACACAATTTGAAGAGACATTCCACCTTTGACTTTAGTAGGCAGTCCCTGACAGATGACAGGTAAGCATCTGTTCGTCAGCAAATTGTCGCTAACATGTGCCGAAATAGCTAGGCCAGCGAGTTCGTGGACTACGTCTTCTGATCTCCTTTTGACTATGGCCCAGTATTATAGCGTCAGAATTGGAAGCAAAGGGCAAGAGGATAAGAAGGTTAAGTTAAAACAAAAGTTATGTTGAGGCTCCAAGTATATGAGTTACCATTCAGAGGTGGTGGTAGAGGTGGAGTGATGCAGTGTATATACACCTGGGCCTGCCCCCTTTCTCTCAATCAACTTTGTCTTCCTGATCAGTGTGCTTATTATAAGAGAGATTGGACATTGGCGTTCTGGTGCATACCCCCCTTTTAAGGTCAACAGTACCAGAGAGTGAAGAGAGGAGAGTATGAGAGGGACGCCCCAGGAATTCAGAAATAGGAGGCATGGGCGTGCGTCCCAGATTTGAGGCAGTTGAACATGGGCAAATTATTCTAATACTTTTGATGAAATGAAATCAATATCAAATGTCAGTTATTCGGCTGATGGTCTTGGGAAGTTCTGATTATGCATAGGAATGCCTAGGATGGGGTAAGGAACCAGTTGAGGTCCCAGTAGATCAGAAGGGTCCTTGTGTTGATGCAAATATCTTGGGTTCTACTAGTCGGTTTCTGGTTTGATGCAGGGTTATAAGTAGTGCTCTACATCTAAAGTGGTTCCTAGGGCTCCCTGTCTGGGCATGATAGCATCGATAGGATTAGGTGGGACACCACCACCTAGCCCGCATGCAGCCACTTGCATTTAGTCTTGATAAATTACCTTTGTACTCCATTTCTGCTTTCCCCTAACCACGCCGGATAATATTATGGAGGCATTGATATGCTTAAACATTTCGTGCTACAATACGTTGTTCCCAAGTGTCGTGTTGTCTTAAATAATGCTATCCAATGGATGAGAGGTCTTGTCTCATCAAAGAAGATACTCCCTTTGGCATCTTTACCCTAGTACTTTGTGGCTACATCAGATGCGATGTAGGACACATAGTTATTCTCCACCAGTGCATATTCAAGTAGAAGGAAGGTGCTTCATTGCCATGGTGCCCCAATATAAAATATCCTCGGGAAAGCGAAAAACATTAACACTCATTGTACAGGATTTGATTAAGGTAGGGGTTGTGGAAGAAGTCCTTATAACATTTATAAAGTCCTATCCTTCCTATGTTGAAAAAGACACTGATACTAAAATTTACAGATTTATTATAGATTTACGAGAGGAGTTAATAAAATCATTAGGTGCCCCAATACCCACACATTAGTCTCTGATATCCTTGACACTTCTCACCATGGTTCCTCCTACTGCTACTACATTTAGTGTAATTGATTTAAAGATACAATTTCTCAATGCCCATTCACCCCCTGACAGCCGTTATTTGTTTGGCTTCACTTTGAATAATAGATCATTCCAGGTTCTATGAGAGCTCCACATGGGTATACAGAAGTCCTAGCATTTATAGTGGGCGTTGAAAGGCAGCTTGATTCTTTTCCTGTACTGAAGAGGTGGCTCTTATTCAATATATACGACGACATCTTGTTGGCTGCTGATACCCTGAACAGTGTAAGAAAGGAACACTGTCATTATTATTTATTTCTTGCCTCTCCCATCATCACAAAGTCTCACAGGAAGAAACTGCAATTTGTAGACAGCAGTTGCCTATTTAAGTCACCTCCCTGTCTAAGGAGAATGATGCACTCACAGATCGCATTCAAGCTATTTTAGACACTCCCGTGCCCGTACTCAGAAGGATGTCCGTGCATGATTGGCCTTACTTCTTTTTTGTAGGCAATGGATCCTAGCTTTTCTCACATTATTAAACCGTTGTTGGCCCTTTTGACTAAAGACACTCCGATGCCTCTCCCATGGACTACTGGTGCCAGGATGCCTTCAACGAGTTACGTCAAGCTCTTTGTTTGCACAGTATTAGGAACTCCAGACTACTAAGACCTTCACACTCTATGTACGAGAGGGAAGGTTCGCTCTCTCAGTTCTAACTCAAACACACGGTGATAAACAACTTTATGTTACATATTTCTCAGCTGTCAGCCAGTCCAGTTGCCCGCGGCGCTGCCTGGTTGTTTTCGGCGGTGGCGGCAGCGGCGGCTGTGTCTACGTCGGAAGCGAGGGAATAGTTTGTCTGAGATTGCTTGTGTTAGTACCCCATTCAGTTGATGCCTTGTTAAATCAAACAAAAACACAGCATCTGACTAGTGCTAAACCGACAGGATGAGGACACTTTTGGCCCTCATATCACGTTAAAAAGATGTTTGACTCTGAGCCTGCTACATTATTGCCATTTTCAGCTATCAGTCTCCCAGTCACAAGAGTTACATGATTGTACCTCCCTTACTGATGAACACAAAGAGTCGTGTTGACCTACAGAATGCCGCCTCTTTACTAGTGTTGATGGGGAATTGTGGGTTGATGGATCCTGCCTGAAATTGCTGAGTGGCACTACATCTGCTGTATGCAATTACAACACTTCAGACAGTGATTGAGACGGCTCGTATCCCACCCAGAAGTCAGCTCAAGCAGCCGGGTTAATGCTTTAACCAAAACTTGTTGAGCTTAGTACAGAGTTGCTTGTTAACATTTACACTGATGTGTCCTTGTCGGCGCCAGCTCCTTAACCGGGCAACTTTGGAAAGAAAGAGAGGCTTTCTCACTTCACATAGGACACAAATAGTGCATGAAATTAGTGTAATCTCCTTACTGCCTTGACCTATCCTAAGAAAGTGGCAATTGTTAAATGTAGTACACAAGAAAGTGACAGAATAAAATAGGAGCAGGCAATGCCTTTGCGGATTGCACAGCTCGTGAGACTGCAATGCAGCGAAATTACCACATCTAGGTATAGTTAAGTCACAGGCTGAACGTTGGCATGATGCCAGGCAGAATTGTTGGACATGCAGCAATCTGCTTCTGTTGATGAATTAAGACCAATGGTCAGGGAGGGAACGTTGGATGGCGAAGGCTGTTGGAGAATAAAGAAATGAAAGCAAAATGGAAGTTACCCGCAGCCAATTTCACATCCTCATGATTCACATGGCATAGGCGGCACATGTTGGAGCATCCTCAGCCAGCAAGCAACTTATGCAAGTTTGGGATCATCCAGATATTGCCGGTGCGGCTAAGAAAATCGTCCAGTCCACTGTCTGATCTGTCTCCCAGTATAATCCTGGAAAGGGAACACGAACTCCAACAGGACCAGTTTGCATGCCAACTGCCTTTTGAGGTCTGCAGATCGTTACATCAGCTTGAGCGCTGTAACAACCTAAAGTATGTCTTAGTAGTGGTTTTACTTGTGGTAAATGGGTTGAAGCATACTTTCCAGAAAGGATAAAACAGCTCTCACGACAGCAAGGTGCTCTAAAGGAGTTCTTTCCCCGATTCGGCATTTGCAAAGTTTGTGGGTGACACGTACCCCATTTTATTGGGCAGGTTATTTGAGTATCTACATGAAAGGGTTGGGAATTAAGCGAAGTTTTCATGCTGCTACCACAATCAGCAGGACTAGTGGAGCGTCTGAATTCACCCTGAAACTGAAATTGGCCAGATACAGGCTTCACATCTATGAAATGGCTGATGCACTGCAGCAGCATTGCTATCCGATGGTCGATACCACATACGATCTGGCCTCACACGTGTAAGTGGTTTTGGAAACCAATGAATATTTGGGGAATTCTAAGCCAGCACTAGACATGATGTTCCCTATGTATTGTGTGAATGACTATTTATGCTCAGTTATTTGACAGTTTGTCTTCTATTTATCAACAGGTTAGAACTCTTCCAGACAGGTCGCAAAGGAGTGAGGGCCATTGTTTTACGGCCTGGTGACTTTCTGTGGTCGTAAAGTCATTCAGGGAGACCAGCTCCCTAGCACCGAGGTGCAAGCGGGCCCAGGCAAGTACTACCTGTTCTGGGACTGCAGTTGAGTGACGAGCCGGAAAAACTGGGTGCGACCACACTGCCGAAAGTGTTGCAAGACCTAGTGAGCCCAGCTGTGTTGGCAGATCACTGCACGATATCTAGTCACCGAGAAAGGACAAGCTGTGTCACCTGAAGGACCTGAGGAAGTCTTCTGGACCACCGCGATTCCTGGTGCATCTCAATATCAGCTTAGGCCCAGGAAGAGAAAGACATTTTCATTGAAAGAGACTGTTTGAGCCTGTCTGGGTAGTTAAAGCCTAACTACAAAGGGAGTGATCTTTTGACTGCTCGTCTCAGCGTTAGTGAAGAAATCAACGCCTGCCCAGGACCAGCAAGGCACCCATCTGCTCTGTTGTTTGTCAAAGCGTAATGAATATGTCTAAGGAGAAGAAACCAGCTGCTGCCAAGGATTTGTAGCAAAGAACAATAATTGCTACTGGATTTGCTTTGACTGTATTATTGTTGCTATAATAACATGGATTACTTGTAAGAGGAAGTAGCTCTGTCAGAAATCTACTGACTACTACTACTCCTGTCCCAATTGAACATCATTATTTCTCACATTATCATGAGAAAAAGCATAGAATGTCCTACCCCACTCCAATAACACTTTCATTCAAATGTTGCATCAGCACCCACAATTCCCACGAACTTTGCAATTGCAGGTATGTGGAATGATCTCAGCTCCATCAGAAAAAGGAGAGCGCCTTTTATTCCTTACGTTTCACGCAAGAGGCTCTGCAAGAAGCCTAGTTTGCATTGTTGTGGGCTTCTGAAGTTTACAAATATGCACTTATGCTGGTGTAGGTGGACTAAACGCTCAGTTGAATAAAGTTTTGTTGCGATGAGGAAGGAGATCACCAGCTAAAGGAACTGTGTAGGAAGTAAGTGCTCATGAGGAAATTCCTCTATACACTATATTTTCCTAACACTCCCGAATTAACTAAGGGAATGGGCCTCCCTGTGCTGTTACTAGAGCTCGGCGGATCTCTGTGTGAGCAGTATTGGCAGTATTCCTGTGGGAAAAAGAAGTGACTGTGCTTTACTGTTGAACATTACTGGAATAAGTTTTAATAGCAGCTTTTGTCCTCACCTGGCTTACTATTTTATTGCGGAAGTAAAGTTATTACCATCTACCTATTGGTTGGTGGGGCACCACTCGTGTCCTTTTGCTTCCACCTGTGTTTTTAGCACCTGCATCCTACCATAAAGACTATAAACTGTATAATGACATTTCCCAAGAACAGATTCAAAGGACAATAAACAATGATGAGGTGGATCAAACTGATACTGCACTACAGCAGTATATTGACTTTAATTTGGGACTATTCTTCTTTGTTAGTGCGGCCTTAAACAGTAGAAAAATAAAGCGCGTGACACGTGTTATGAGGCTGTAAACAATCAGACAGCAATAGCGCTTGGAAATATCACAGAAGAACTACAAATTACACGAGGAAATTGTAGCGCTCCAAAATAGGATGGTCACTTGATGTCATCCTGGCCGACCGTGGTGGAGCATGTCGCATCATTGGGAGTAGCTGCTGTGTCTATATCCTGATCCGCCCCTTCTGGTTTGGCACCAATTTGATTGCACAAAATAGCCACTGAAATCCATCAGGGTCCAAGACTTGGACTTTGACTGGATAGCTATGGAACATGTTTGTATGGGGCTGGAAGCTATTGTCCAGCCTTATGTATATTTCTTGCTATTCTTTTTCTTGTTGCCTATGTATTCAATGCGGCCCAATGCTTTGTTCCCTTTGTGTTTCTCTTGCACCTGGGTATACCACACTAAACAAAATGTTAAGAGTGTAAATGCGATTACCAAGTGATCAAAAATTAATGAGTGTGCAGATAGATGTACATGATATTTTCCGTACTCGTTATAAAGCCTAGAAGATGTCTTCAGCATATGCTAAAAGAGGTCATCTATTGGAAATCTGAAATAATTTCTGTTAGCATAGGCTGAAGCCATCTTGTTTGTGGCATCCCATTTTGTCCAAGCTATGTAATTCTTCGTCTTCTGTTGCTTGCCCTTCTTCATGGCAGCATCTGTCGCTCTAGTTAACTCCTTCTGTACTGAGCTAAAAGCAATGCTGAGCAAGGCCTGTAGCTGCTAGAATGCCTGGCCAAAGATACCTGTGCTCAACTGTGCTTTTTCTACTATTTGTAAGCAGTTCTGTTCCCCACTCCCACTCTGCTGACTAAGTGATCTCCATCTGCTTATTTGCTTAAGTGGTTATTCCTATGTATGCTTGTGCCTTCTATTTGTAACTACGTATACTCTGCAACAAACTCTGTGTTTAAGCACCATAGTCTGTGACTTCAATGTACTACCTCAGGCAGCACTTGAGAGTGCTGTGTGGGTATCAGTCCACTCATGGGTAATTAATAAACTTGTTATTGAATTCCAGCAGTGCCAATCTCTATTTTGTTTGGTCTGGACCGTGGACCAAGAGAAGGGTGACCCCTGCACCGGTGTTAACCATCAAGCACATTTCACAACATAGGAGACTGTCACAGAGACCAGACTCTTCCATCTGGGCTCCTTCCATTCTGTACCAACTCCAGAGAATGAAAGGCGTAGAGGGTTATGGAATAAGACCTTAAGGAAATGCCCTCAGTGCCAACTAAATGCCTCTGGGCCAGCCCCACAGGGTTGCCTTGGTATTTCATAGCATTTATTTCATTCAATATCTATATGGTGTCTATACTCACTCTCTTGTTATGTTATGTTATGTTAAAAGCATTTATCAGCGCACGTTCACCAAGGTTTCTTGGCACTGGGGGTAGAAAGGTGGCATCAAGATGGATGGCTTAAGTTCCTTATGCCTGTGCGGAACAACCAGGTCTTTAGCTGTTTCCTGAATAGAGTGAGAGAGGTCAGAGACCTCATCTCCATAAGGAGCGAGTTCAGAACAGAGGGAGCTAAGACCATAAATCTGGACCCTCCAAGTGTTTTCTTACGTTCCCAAAAATAGGAATTTGGCCAAAGATTCTGATGGGAAGGCACTTAGTTGCGGGAGGACATAGCGAGAAATCTTAGAAGCAATGAAGGCTAGGCTGTTGCCAAGAAGAAGAACTTCAAACAGTACACATCTAGCAGATGCACTGCGTGGCCACTGGAAGCCAATAGAGGCTTTTCATCTGAGTGGCTTAACATGATGTCATTAGGTTACTTAAAAATCAGTCTGGCAACGATTTCTGGACCAGCTGAAGGCGTTTTAATTGGTATGCGGAATGCCGACATAGAGTGAGTTAGCATAGTCAGCGGGAGATTGACCAATGCCAGAACAACTAAAATCAAGGCTTCCCTGGACAGAACTTACTGATCTTCTTTATTCTCCGAAGTTGGAAGAAACCAGCGGAGACAGCGGCGCCTGATCTGAGCTTTGTGCTCCAGATCGTTGCTTATCACTATGCCTATTGCAGGGGCGCGAGTTATAGTTAGCTAAACGAACTATAACAGTGGGATTTCTATGGTTTTGTACGAGTGAAATGTCCAGCTAACTATAACGCCCCTGAAACCTATGGTTTTTTCAGTGAATTTCAAAGGTTTTTTAAATGATAATTTCTAACTATAACGTCCCTGAAAACCTATGGTTTTTTCAGTAAATTTCTAATGTTTTTTAAATGCTAATTTCTAACTATAAAGTGCCTGAAACCTGTGGTTTTTTCAGTGAATATATATATATATATATATATATATATATATATATATATATATATATAATATATATAATATATATTATATTATGTCATGCACAGTAAGCTTCTGCCGACTGCTGGGTGACCCATGGGAGGTGGCAAATACACCGGCGGAGCGTGCCGGTTAACTTGAATCCCAAAGAAGTCGAATGACAAATGCTCTCAGGAACCACAGACTCACGGAAAATCCAAGGGTGTTTAATCAAACAACGCGTTTCAGCCTCACAGGAAGCCTTGTTCACGTATGATTATGTGCACACGGAGCCATACTGATAAAGTAAAAACAGCTAAACATTGTTGTAGGACTAGAGATACTGAGGTCTCAAATTGCACCAAATAACGGCAGACATCTTGGAATGGACTAAATAGCAATAGTGCAATGTTACAATACAATGATATAATGTAATACATTCCAACCAAGATGCATGAAGCTCGTCCAAATTGTAAATTAAAACAATGATCATGGTAAAAGGGAAGCGAAAATATATGGTAAGTCAAATACAATAAACTTCCAAATTCATGCTGTCATATCAATAGCTATAACAATACAAATGCCCAAATCCTAATGGTAAATGCGAGATCGCTGGGGATAAAATGGCCCCGCTGAACAATTGTAAGCAGTAACCATATTGTATGTAAGCATAATCGGGCTCATGATCACAATGGAAAACAAACTGATAACCAAGACTCATGTGAGTCTGTGCATGTTACAGCATAGGTCATGCTGTCAGTGAAAAGACTGTATCAGGGCAAGTGCCCAAGTCCTAATAATGAACTAAAGTTGGCTGTATATACAATACCCATCAGTAGAATTTTGAAGGTGTAAAAAGGAAAGAAGGGGAAAAGGGTAGGATGCCCGTGCACGGTGAATGTGGAGGTATGGGCTCCTTCCTTTCCTCCTGTAAAAAATATAAAGAAATAACAATAAAATTTATGCAATGAAATTTGAAAAATATATATATAAAAAGAAGAATATATATATCCAATCACACAACAATTCAAAATTATGCACTGATGGAAACATGGAAGAGGAGGGGCGTTAAAGAGAGCTAAATCACATTTAACCTTTGTAAGAACAAGTAGAAAGATACAGAGAAAATAATAATAATACATACATTAAGCATGCACAATCATTCTCTTAAATGAAATGCCATTTCTTCATCATGATTCAATCCCCCTGGGTGTTTGGTCTGAAAATCTAAGATGTATCTCGATTCTTTTTGTCTTAAAGTCAATAATTCGATTGCCACCCCTGGGCTTGCTCTCAATTTGTTCAAGAATGAAAAACTTCAGAAGTGAAGGATTGCTGTAACTGTACATCTCTAAAATGACGTGCAACTGGATATTTCTCATCTACGTGAGTGACTGCCCTGCAATGTTCCAGTATACGTTTCTTGGCCATAGCGGTGGTACTCCCAATATACCAGAGCTTGCATGGGCATTCAATCACGTATACCACAAAAAGTTAAGCTGCACGTAAGGAATTGATTGATCTCCTTATTGATTCCTTGTAACTGGCCACATTGCAATAGGTACTGCTTTTGCAGGCCTTGCAGTGGCCACACGGAAAATCCTCTAAGACCATGATCCTGTTTCTTGGGATATACTGTGATATCGCTGCGTACCAGCATGTCTCCTGATATTCCTGCCCTTTTTGTAAGTAATGTTAGGCCTATTGGGCACACTGTCGCCTATAGTGTTATCACATTTTAAAATGCCCCAATTTTGAGTTAGGATCTTGCGAATATTGTTAGAGTCAGAGCTGTATGTCATAATAATCCGAGTGGTGTATTTTATTAAGGAAATCCTGGTGTCCCTGATGTAACTGGGCAACCCGGTGACAAACCCCTGAGGAAATGGTCCCCATAGTTTCATCATAGGGGCAGCGTAACAGAACATGTCTCTAAATATGCAGACCATTTCCTCAGGGAATTTGTCACCGGGTTGCCCAGCTACATCAGGGACACCCAAGGATTTCCTTAATAAAATACAAAACATACAATGGGAGGCAGGTTGTCTGTTTATTACGCTGGATGTCCAATCACTCTACACTATCATAGAACATCAACATGGATTGGGAGCGTGTGAACATTTTCTGACAACCAGATCCATCAGATTCAGGAACACAGCAGGATGATTGTAGAAATGATAGGATACTGCTTGTCCAATAATATCTTTTCATTTAATGGGGTCCTTTACAGACAAATCACCGGGACTGCCATGGGTTCTTGCTTTGCTCCCAGTTTTGCGAACCTCTTCATGGGGCGCTGGGAGCAAGAGGTGTTTGCAGACCCTCATACACCAGACAGTTGGCACATGTGGTTGCATGGATGCGCTACATAGATGACGCTGTTGATTGTCTGGAAAGGTTCCAGACAGGGAGGCAGATACATTTGTGGCTGATCTAAACAACAACGTGTACAACATTGTGCTCACCAGCAACATTAGTGAGACCAGGGCAGAATATCTAGATGTCAGTTTGGAAATTAGGGACAATTGTATCCACACTTCTCTGTTCTGCAAATCTACTGGCTGGCAACAGTATCCTCCATGCCCTCAGCAGCCATCCAGAGACCCTAAAATGGAGTATTCCCTTTGGAGAACTGTTGAGGGCGTAAAAGGAACTGTAATACGGAAGAGGCGTACCAGCAGGAGTGCGGAGAAATGCTAGACCGGTTTAGAGCCAGAGGGTATCCTGACTGGGTACTACGTGAGAGCCAAGATCAGGGCAAATGGTATACCTAGGACACTCACCATTGCTAAGAAGATGGTTATTGATACTGCGAGGGTAAGGATGATGACACCACTGGATTATTATGACATACAGCTCTGACTCTAACAATTTTTATTTATTTTTTATTTTTGTGTTTTATAGAGCGCGAACTTGACCCGTGAGGGTATCAGAGCGCTTTACAGAGTCATAGAGTTGTACAAGAGGCATGGAGTCACATGAGTATACCATAAATTAGGGAGGGGGCGGGGTGCTGAGTACAAGAAGGATGGAGGGATACAATGTACAGTTTACATTACAGATGCTGAGTACAAGAGGGATGGAGGGATACAATGTACAGTTTGCATTACAGTTGCTGTAAGACAGGCCCCAGGTTTCTTGGTGGGGTGAGAGGTCATCGGAAGGAGTCAACAGCCATGAAATGGTCAGGGTCCCTGTGGCGGTTGAGGGTAAGGGGTTTAGACGAGGAATTTACCCATGAGGAAGATCCTAACTCAAAATTGGGGCATTTTAAAATGTGATAACACTATAGGCGAGCAGTGTGCCCAATCGGGCCTAACATTACTCACAAAAGGGCAGGAATATCAGAGACATGCTGGTACGCAGCGATATCACAGTATATCCCAAGAAACAGGATCATGGTCTTAGAGGATTTTTTCCGTGTGGCCACTGCAAGGCCTGCAAAAGCAGTACCTATTGCAATGTGGCCAGTTACAAGGGAATCAATAAGGAGATCAATCATCCTTATGTGCAGCACAACTTTTGTGGTATACGTGATTGAATGCCCATGCAAGCTCTGGTATATTGGGAGTACCACCGCTATGGCCAAGAAACGTATACTGGAACATTGCAGGGCAGTCACTCACGTAGATGAGAAATATCCAGTTGCTCGGCCATTTTAGAGATGTACATTACAGCAATCCTTCACTTCTGAAGTTTTTCATTCTTGAACAAATTGAGAGCAAGCCCAGGGGTGGCAATCGGGTATTGACTTTAAGACAAAAAAGAATCGAGATACATCTTAGATTTTCAGACCAAATACCCCGGGGATTGAATCATGATGAAGAAATGGCATTTCATTTAAGAGAATGATTGTGCATGCTTAATGTATGTATTATTATTATTTTTCTGTATCTTTCTACTTGTTCTTACAAAGGTTAAATGTGATTTAGCTCCCTTCGCCCCCTCCTCTTCCATGTTTCCATCAGTGCATAATTTTGAATTGTTGTGTGATTGGAATATATATATTCTTCTTTATATATATATATTTTTCAAATTTCATTGCATAAATTTTATTGTTATTTCTTTATATTTTTTTACAGGAGGAAAGGAAGGAGCCCATACTTCCACATTCACCGTGCACGGGCATCCTACCCTTTTCCCCTTCTTCCTTTTTACACCTTCAAAATTCTACTGATGGGTATTGTATATACAGCCAACTTTAGTTCATTATTAGGACTTGGGCACTTGCTCTGATACAGTCTTTTTCACTGACAGCATGACCTATGCTGTAACATGCACAGACTCACATGAGTCTTGGTTATCAGTTTGTTTTCCATTGTGATCATGAGCCCGATTATGCTTACATACAATATGGTTACTGCTTACAATTGTTCAGCGGGGCCATTTTATCCCCAGCGATCTCGCATTTACCATTAGGATTTGGGCATTTGTATTGTTATAGCTATTGATATGACAGCATGAATTTGGAAGTTTATTGTATTTGACTTACCATATATTTTCGCTTCCCTTTACCATGATCATTGTTTTAATTTACAATTTGGACGAGCTTCATGCATCTTGGTTGGAATGTATTACATTATATCATTGTATTGTAACATTGCACTATTGCTATTTAGTCCATTCCAAGATGTCTGCCGTTATTTGGTGCAATTTGAGACCTCAGTATCTCTAGTCCTACAACAATGTTTAGCTGTTTTTACTTTATCAGTATGGCTCCTGTGTGCACATAATCATACGTGAACAAGGCTTCCTGTGAGGCTGAAACGCGTTGTTTGGATTAAACACCCTTGGATTTTCCGTGAGTCTGTGGTTCCTGAGAGCATTTGTCATTCGACTTCTTTGGGATATATATATATATATATATATCGCTTACTCCGCAGCTGAGCAGAAACTTCTCCTCGTCACTTCCACAGCAGGCACGGACACGGACCAACGAATAAGTGCAAAATTTATTTATTATATGTCGCCATAACGTTTCGGCTCGTCCGAGCCTTGTTCACATGACAATGTGATAATGGCAGATCACAGCTTTTAAAGTGACAGTGCATTGTTTAGAAACTCACCACATGACCATAATTGCAATGGAAATAGTAAAGACACTGCGGCCATATATAGTCTTTCGACCTAAAAACTTTTTTTTTAACATTTTTATACTACATATCCCAATATTTACTAAATAAAGTGCATAAAGTGCTAATATGTGCAAAACTGCATTCCTGTAAAATACATTTCTAAATAAAATTACAATTTCCTAAAAATACATTCTTTAAAATACCACAATTTAAATGTTAAAAATTAGTGGCTGGGAATGTCTTTGTCGAGGGCCTACAACAGATTAAAACTCAAGATACTTAATATCATTATTCATAGGATAAATCCCTAGAGATAATACTCAACCCTCAAATCTCAAATGGCCTATATGTGCAAACCACTCTGTATTAAAGTACAAAAATAATGGGATAAATCCCTATTACATTTTATTCGGTGGTAAGCCATTCTTAAATTGTCCTTATCATATTCCAATTAACTATGTACAAATTGATACTGTGCTAAGTGTTTAGTGATGATTAAAAACAGTGATCCATCTAATATATTTATTCTTCACTTCTGCTGATTTCCCTGTTTCTTTCAATATTTTCCACACTTTTTATGAATATCTTTTACCTTTTATGCTCCTATTCAGCTAAATTGCTCTCCTCATCTTCATTTTAATTTTACCTCCTACATGTTACAAAGTAAATTGACAGCATCTATGTTTTTATTGAATCAAATTAAATGACTCATACGACTAGTTCTAAAGGCTTATTAAGAGAGCTGATATTGGTGGTATCTATAGGGTATACTCTTACTACAATCTGACATGAGTAAAACAGACTACATGATGTTAAAATGATATTAAAATTCATGTAGTCATCAATAGATGAAGGGAAAAGGGGTACGGGGAAGGGGGCTGGAGTTAAAAAGCCAATCAATTAAACAATTATATCTTATATAATGAATATTATCTAAAATGTATTATGCCCTTCCCTATCCTTTAAAAAGACAGTATCCGTTTTCCCTCTTTAAATATATCTATCTGTTTATCAATTCTCACGCCAAACATGTATGTAAATCCTCCGTAACATTAAGCCCACCAGGATTCTTGGTATCGAGCTGGAGAATATATCTGGTTTCCAACTTGCGAAGCTTGGACTCCCTATCCCCGCCTCTTCTGCTTGCAGCCACTGCATCAATAACAAAGTACTTTAAACCTTGGTTGTTGCTGTGATGTAACTCCTTAAAATGCCTAGCTACCGGATAGGTGTTATCCTGGTTGGCTATCGCCCGAAGATGCTGTAGTATGCGCTTATGCACCGCAAGTTTGGTGCTACCAACGTATTTGAGTCCACAAGGGCATATAAGTACATATATTGCAAATTCGGTTTTACAGGTTAACACTTTACTGATTTGATGTTCCTTATTGCTGAAAGCATCCTTGTAGGTCTTCATATTGATACCATGCGTGCAGGATTTACATGTTTTGCATTTATAGAAGCCACTGTTTGTTTGAAGCCATGTCGTTTTTTCAATAGTCTCGGGGCTAGTGTTGACCAGGCAGTCCTTCATAGAGGGCGCCTTGCTAAACGTAATAGAGGCCTTACGTGGCAATGTTGGACCTATAACTGGATCATTTAGTATAATAGGCCAACTACGATTGATAATTTTATATAGGTCAGAATGCTGTTTACTATAGCCCATAATGATTCTGAATGTGCTAGATGGGGTAACTTTCTGGTCCAAGTTCATTACACTGGTTTCTGACACTACAGCTCCATCTGTCCTATATTTTTCAAGGAGCTCACATCGGCTACTTTTCATAGACTTGTTTATAGCAGCATCAATGATGTTTTCTGTGTAGCCTCTCTCTAAAAACCTGTGCTTACTGGCCTGCTGTGCTGCTATTAGCTCCAAATCATTGCTGCACACCCTCCTAAGGCGAAGCATCTCCCCATACGGTATGCTTGTTATCAAATGTGCCGGGTGTGCACTGCCTGCGTGTAAGATTGTGTTGCCAGCGGTGCTTTTTCTAAATAACTTAGTCTCCATCTTGTTATTTTCAATGTAAACCTCTGTATCTAAAAATGGCACAGCTGACTGACTCAATGTTGCTGTGAATTTAAGATTTAGGTCATTTTCATTGATGTTTGTAACAAAATTTTCAGCCAGTTCCCTGGTACCTCTCCACACTACAAATAGATCATCAATGTAACGCAGCCAGACAACTACATTTTTTTCACAAATAGATTTAAACTGCACATTGAGGACCAGCTCCTCCCAGCTACCCATGTGCAGACAGGCGTAGCTGGGAGAAAAGCTGGCCCCCATTGCCACTCCCTGTACTTGTCGATAAAGCAGGTTATTATACATGAACACATTGTTGTTTAAACAGTGCTCCAACATTTGCAAAATCATTTCATTGTGATCTTTAAACTGTTCTGGTCTCTGGGATAGAAAGTGACGTATTGCACGTAGTCCATCAACATGTTTGATACTAGTGTATAGTGATGTAACGTCCAAAACCATCAACCAGTAACCCTCCTCCCAAGTTACCTGTTGTATTTTATAAAGGAAATCCCCTGTGTCCTGTACATATGATTTTAAAGATCTCACATATATCTGTAAAAAATAATCAATGTACACAGAGGTTTTTTCCAACATCCCACCCCTGGCTGAAATAATGGGCCTGCCAGGCGGGTTATCAATATTCTTGTGCACTTTAGGGATGAAGTAAATCGAGGGGGTTAAAGGATTGTCAATTTTGAGGTATTTATATTCATCCTCCGAGATCAAACGTTTGCTTCTCCATTTGGCCAGTTTGTGGTAATATTCCTTATATGCTGTTTTCATGGATGTTGGATTCAAACGTTCATAACATTGTCTATCATTTAGCTGTAAGTATGCCTCTTTGTCATAGTTCGTACGTGTGAGCAGGACAATATTACCACCTTTATCACTGCCCCTGATGATGACATCTTTCTCCTTCCTTAGTTTTGTCACAAGTGCCTCGTACTGTCTCGATTGATTATTGTACTTTATTCTTTGATTCTGGGTTGATCTCTGTAGCCTCTTCAGTTCCATGATTATATTCTCATGGAAAATATCAACTGTATCTCGGGGCATTAACGGATTAAACGTTGACACAGGTTTGAACGGGGTACTCGGAATCATTTGTTCAGTATTGTTTATTTCCTTATTTGTACCTACATCCTGTCCATGACCTGTATCATAGCCTGCTCCCTCAGTGACCCATAGTTCTAATAGTTCATTGGAAATGGGTGAGCCTGATGATGTTATTTCCTCTGTATTTATATTGGTGTGAGATGTCGTATTTTTGCTTGCCTTCAGCAAATAGAATTTACGCAGTTTTAATTTTCTTACTGCTTTATATATATCAAGTCTAGTTGATGCATAGTCAAAATTCCTATGCGGTGCATAGGATAGGCCCAATTTTAAAATATTTTCCTCTTCTTTAGTTAGTTTACTTTGTGTCAGATTGATAATGATTTTATTCGTGTGCTTCTCTAATGCTTGTTCATTGACCATTGACCCCTGCCTTTCTTTTTTTCTTTGAGTTGTACCTCTTCCTTGCCCTGTACCTCTGCCGCCTTCTGTAATTTGCGTGTTTTCGTTGTAATTCCTTTGTACTCTGGGTCGGAGAGTTTGCATTCGCTCGTGGCATAAAAAAACAATCTCTTCCCTCGGAGAGGGTTTAACGATCTGTCGCCAGTAGATAGTTATAGTTAAAACCTATTATCCATAGGAAATCCGCGACATTCTATTTGAAATAACGTTGGCGCCGGTTGACGAATCTTCGCAAAAGTTTCCAACTTGTTGGGGCGCTCCGGTCCGCTCCTATCCTGAAAGTCTCGGGGTGATACGTCAAGCGGGGGCCGAGAAAAAAGGGGGGTCCCAAAACGTGTTTTCCCCATTCATTTTTCCATAGGAACCTTTAGTCGCAGCTACAGCCCGAACTGCTGAACGGAATTACACCAAATTTGGCAAAGAGGTAGCCCTTGGTTCAGTGTCGTGCCTTTTGCTTAAATGGTGTAAATCCGCTCAGTAGTTCCTGAGAAAATCAAAAGTAAAGTCACATATATATCTGGGCGGAGCCTAACCACACATGTCATCGTGAGATCTGATTGGCTGTCAGCACTTCATCCTGGAATTTCTGGCAGCCATCTTGGGACCAATATAAATGATAGTACCTCATTGAAATGCATTGTAGTGAATAGAAGATTTTGAGGGTCACCAAAAGGAGAACTATAAAGGGTGATAACAGGCTTTAGTTACATTAGAATTTATTTGTTGATGGTACCATACTAATTTTAGGAATTGTGGTGTATTCTAAGGTGATTTTACCATGTGAAAACCTTCTGCTGGGATATCATGAATCATGTTTGAGAGAACACTATTTTCTCATGCTTGTCCCATGGAGGTTTGGAAGGTGCTCCAGAAGCTAAAATGAGAGCATATTTTCTGTAAATTCACATTATCTTTCTCACTCATGTGAGAATGAAGTCTGACATTCTCAGTAAAACATGTACATCCAACAAGGGCAGAGACTGTCAGTTGATTCCTTTGTGTTCTACTTCAGCTTCCCAGAGTGTTCTAAAGAACAACTAGAGTGCTAACAGCCTTACTTATGACAAAAGTATGGCACACCTGAAGCCATCTTGATTGGAATAAACTGGTAACACTTAAACAATTTAATTTAAAAAGGAACAAAATGATGGGGTTCATTTTGTCATAGAAATTATGGTTAGTGCTGTAGAAAGAAAAATTAGGACATGTTTCAAGTGTGATCTCAAATATCTTCCTGTTATATTTCAACAGGAGCAGCCTGCCAGTTGATGCCTTTGTGTTCTACTGCAGCTTCCCAGAGTGTTCTAAAGAACAACTAGAGTGCTAACAGCCTTACTTATGACAAAAGTATGGCACACCTGAAGCCATCTTGATTGGAATAAACTGGTAACACTTAAAACATTTAATTTAAAAAGGAACAAAATGATGGGGTTCATTTTGTCATAGAAATTATGGTTAGAGCTGTAGAAAGAAAAATTAGGACATATTTCAATTGTGATCTCAAATATCTTCCTGTTATATTTCAACAGGAGCAGCCTGTCAGTTGATGCCTTTGTGTTCTACTGCAGCTTCCCAGAGTGTTCTAAAGAACAACTAGAGTGCTAACAGCCTTACTTATGACAAAAGTATGGCACACCTGAAGCCATCTTGATTGGAATAAACTGGTAACACTTAAACAATTTAATTTAAAAAGGAACAAAATGATGGGGTTCATTTTGTCATAGAAATTATGGTTAGTGCTGTAGAAAGAAAAATTAGGACATGTTTCAAGTGTGATCTCAAATATCTTCCTGTTATATTTCAACAGGAGCAGCCTGCCAGTTGATGCCTTTGTGTTCTACTGCAGCTTCCCAGAGTGTTCTAAAGAACAACTAGAGTGCTAACAGCCTTACTTATGACAAAAGTATGGCACACCTGAAGCCATCTTGATTGGAATAAACTGGTAACACTTAAAACATTTAATTTAAAAAGGAACAAAATGATGGGGTTCATTTTGTCATAGAAATTATGGTTAGTGCTGTAGAAAGAAAAATTAGGACATATTTCAAGTGTGATCTCAAATATCTTCCTGTTATATTTCAACAGGAGCAGCCTGCCAGTTGATGCCTTTGTGTTCTACTGCAGCTTCCCAGAGTGTTCTAAAGAACAACTAGAGCGCTAACAGCCTTACTTATGACAAAAGTATGGCACACCTGAAGCCATCTTGATTGGAATAAACCGGTAACACTTAAAACATTTAATTTAAAAAGGAACAAAATGAGGGGTTCTTTTTTAAATAGAAATTATGGTTAGTGCTGCAGAAAGAAAAATTAGGGCATGTTTTAAGTGAGATCTCAAATCCTCTTCTATTTCATTAGAAAATTCTGACATGCAGACTGAAACAATCACTTTCAATACCAGCAGCAGACTACCAGTTAACTCCCTGGTGAGCAGTAGCTTTACTCCAGTGATCTAATGAGCAACTAGAGTGCTAACATTCTGAATTTATGGCAGATGTGAGACACATCTGAATGCCTTCTTGATGGAATCAAAGTAAAAACTGAAAGCATTTCCTACTGAGGAGACTGCAGTAAATGAAGAAATTAGGAAACTTCATAACAAAGAAGTCTTCCAAGATGGCCACCAGTGAAAAAAGAGCCCAAATGTAGCACAAATATTACCCAGATGTAGCCCACATATAGCCCAATGACAAAAGTGTGCAAAACACTTTTTATTTTTAGTTTTTTTGCAGTTTTATGTAGTGCAGACTGGTCAGGTATTGGAGCATTGCATCTTAAAACATGACCCCCTACACTACAAAAACACCACTGCACTACCTTAAACCCTAAAACACTACCCCCAGCACGACCCCCTACACTACACAAGCACCACTGCACTATCCTAAACCCCTAAACACTACCCCCAGCACGACCCCGTACACTACCCAAACACCACTGCACTAACCTAAATCCTAAAACACTACCACCAGCACGACCCCCTACACTACCCAAACACCACTGCACTACCCTAAAACATGACCCCCTACACTACACAAACACCACTGCACTACCCTAAACCCTAAAACACTACCCCCAGCACGACCCCCTACACTACACAAGCACCACTGCACTACCCTAAACCCTAAAACACTACCCCCAGCACGACCCCCTACACTACACAAACACCACTGCACTACCCTAAACCCTAAAACACTACCCCCAGCACGACCCCCTACACTACCCAAACACCACTGCACTAACCTAAATCCTAAAACACTACCCCCAGCATGACCCCCTACACTACCCAAACACCACTGCACTACCCTAAAACATGACCCCCTACACTACACAAACACCACTGCACTACCCTAAACCCTAAAACACTACCCCCAGCACGACCCCCTACACTACACAAGCACCACTGCACTACCCTAAACCCTAAAACACTACCCCCAGCACGACCCCCTACACTGCCCGAACACCACTGCACTGCCCTAAACCCTGAAACACCAGCCCCTGCATGACCCCCTATACTGCCCGAACACCACTGCACTGCCCTAAACCCTGAAACACCACCCCTAGCACGACCCCCTACACTGCCCGAACACCACTGCACTGCCCTAAACCCTGAAACACCACCCCCTTCACGACCCCCTACACTGCCCGAACACCACTACACTGCCCTAAACCCTGAAACACCACCCCCAGCATGACCCCCTACACTGCCCGAACACCACTGCCCTGCCCTAAACCCTGAAACACTACCCCCAGCAAGACCCCCTACACTGCCCGAACACCACTGCACTGCCCTAAACCCTGAAACATCACCCCCAGCAAGACCCCCTACACTGCCCGAAAACCACTGACCTAAACCCTGAAACACCACCCCCAGCACGACCCCCTACACTGCCTGAACACCACTGCACTGCCCTAAACCCTGAAACACTACCCTCAGCATGACCCCCTACACTGCCCGAACACCACTGCTCTGCCCAAAACCCTGAAACACCAGCCCCAGCACGACCCCCTACACTGCCCGAACACCACTGCACTGCCCTAAACCTTGAAACACCAGCCCCTGCACGACCCCCTACACTGCCCGAACACCACTGCACTACCCTAAACCCTGAAACATCACCCCCAGCACGACCCCCTACACTGCCCGAGCACCACTGCACTGCCCTAAACCCTGAAACACCAGCCCCAGCACGACCCCCTACACTGCCTGAAAACCACTGCACTGCCCTAAACCCTGAAACACCAGCCCCAGCACGACCGCCTACACTGCCCGAACACCACTGCACTGCCCTAAACCCTGAAACACCAGCCCCAGCACGACCCCCTACACTGCCCGAACACCACTGCACTGCCCTAAACTGTGAAACACCAGCCTCAGCACAACCCCCTACACTGCCTGAACACCACTGCACTGCCCTGAACCCTGAAACACCAGCCCTAGCACAACACCCTACACTGCCCGAACACCACTGCACTGCCTTAAACCCTGAAACACCACCCCGTGCATGACCACCTACACTGCCCGAACACCACTGCACTGCCCTAAACCCTGAAACACCACCCACAGCGCAACCCCCTACACTGCCCGAACACCACTGCACTGCCCTAAACCCTGAAACACCACCCCCTGCACAACCCCCTACACTGCTCGAACACTACTGCACTGCCCTAAACCCAGAAACACCATCCCCAGCACGACCCCCTATACTGCACGAACACCACTGCACTGCCCTAAAGCCTGAAACACTACCCCCAGCAAGACCCCCTACACTGCCCGAACACCACTGCACTGCCCTAAACCCTGAAACATCACCCCCAGCAAGACCCCCTACACTGCCCGAACACCACTGCCCTAAACCCTGAAACACCACCCCCAGCAAGACCCCCTACACTGCCCGAACACAACTGCACTGCCCTAAACCCTGAAACACCAGCCCCAGCACGACCCCCTACACTGCCCGAACACCACTGCACTGCCCTAAACCCTGAAACACCACCCCCTGCACGACCCACTACACTGCCCGAACACCACTGTACTGCCCTAAACCCTGAAACCCCACCCCCAGCATGACCCCCTACACTGCCAGAACACCACTGCACTGCCCTAAACCCTGAAATACCACCCCCTGCACGACCCCCTACACTGCCCGAACACTACTGCACTGCCCTAAACCCTGAAACACCACCCCCAGCACGACCCCCTACACTGCACGAACACCACTGCACCGCCTAAAACCCTGAAACACTACCCCCAGCAAGACCCCCTACACTGCCCGAACACCACTACACTGCCCTAAACCCTGAAACACCACCCCCAGCATGACCCCCAACACTGCCCGAACACCACTGCCCTGCCCTAAACCCTGAAACACTACCCCCAGCAAGACCCCCTACACTGCCCGAACACCACTGCACTGCCCTAAACCCTGAAACATCACCCCCAGCAAGACCCCCTACACTGCCCGAAAACCACTGCACCTAAACCCCTGAAACACCACCCCCAGCACGACCCCCTACACTGCCCGAACACCACTGCACTGCCCTAAACCCTGAAACACTACCCTCAGCATGACCCCCTACACTGCCCGAACACCACTGCTCTGCCCAAAACCCTGAAACACCAGCCCCAGCACGACCCCCTACACTGCCCGAACACCACTGCACTGCCCTAAACCTTGAAACACCAGCCCCTGCACGACCCCCTACACTGCCCGAACACCACTGCACTACCCTAAACCCTGAAACATCACCCCCAGCACGACCCCCTACACTGCCCGAGCACCACTGCACTGCCCTAAACCCTGAAACACCAGCCCCAGCACGACCCCCTACACTGCCTGAAAACCACTGCACTGCCCTAAACCCTGAAACACCAGCCCCAGCACGACCGCCTACACTGCCCGAACACCACTGCACTGCCCTAAACCCTGAAACACCAGCCCCAGCACGACCCCCTACACTGCCTGAACACCACTGCACTGCCCTAAACTGTGAAACACCAGCCTCTGCACGACCCCCTACACTGCCTGAACACCACTGCACTGCCCTGAACCCTGAAACACCAGCCCTAGCACAACACCCTACACTGCCCAAACACCACTGCACTGCCCTAAACCCTGAAACACCACCCCGTGCATGACTACCTACACTGCCCGAACACCACTGCACTGCCCTAAACCCTGAAACACCACCCACAGCGCAACCCCCACACTGCTCGAACACTACTGCACTGCCCTAAACCGAGAAACACCATCCCCAGCACGACCCCTATACTGCACGAACACCACTGCACTGCCCTAAACCCTGAAACACTACCCCCAGCAAGACCCCCTACACTGCCCGAAACCACTGCACTGCCCTAAACCCTGAAACATCACCCCCAGCAAGACCCCCTACACTGCCCGAACACCACTGCCCTAAACCCTGAAACACCACCCCCAGCAAGACCCCCTACACTGCCCGAACACAACTGCACTGCCCTAAACCCTGAAACACCAGCCCCAGCATGACCCCCTACACTGCCCGAACACCACTGCACTGCCCTAAACCCTGAAACACCACCCCCTGCACGACCCACTACACTGCCCGAACACCACTGTACTGCCCTAAACCCTGAAACCCCACCCCCAGCATGACCCCCTACACTGCCAGAACACCACTGCACTGCCCTAAACCCTGAAACACCACCCCCTGCAAAACCCCTACACTGCCCGAACACTACTGCACTGCCCTAAACCCTGAAACACCACCCCCAGCACGACCCCCTACACTGCACGAACACTACTGCACCGC